>CAJQUW010010386.1:0-50000 GCA_907163375.1 Prostheceraeus crozeri
AATGGTCAGTCACTAACAAAACATTTGAAAACGTTTACTGACATTGTTTTTCCATTTGGCTATATTCAACGCTACATCAATTTCAAAAGCACCGATAAAAGTAGCAAGAAATATACGATATTTTTAAGTTTATATCAATCTCATATCACAAATCGGAATGATTGAAAGACTTGATGCCATTCTCGTATACAAGACAAGAAGTCCTACACTGATTATAAGTAAGCTTTCAATAATTGTATTAACGCTTTCCAATCCTGCCAACTGGCAGCTGATCATCAGGCGGAACTCCTTCTACATCAGAGTAGCATCGAAAAATGTAAATGAATTTCTGTACATAAGCTTTGGTTTTGGGAATATGAAGCTGTGAGTGCTTCTTCTCAAAAATTATAATTTGTGTTATATCTCTTAGTATGAGCTGGCTATAACAACAACAAGCAGTCCAATGAAAAAATGTTGAAGTACAAGTACTGCCATAACCGGAAATACACAAGGTTATCAAACCAAACTTGTTTTCCTGGTCTGGAGCAACTGCTATAGTATATCCTTCATTTCGAGATAAACTAAAGCCCTTTTTTCCTAGACTTGCATGAACTGAAACTAAACGAAGTACACTTTTAAACGAATAATTGAATTATGCCTCTTGGCACATTTTATGATAAATTGCACTACTGGTTTGACCAGAAACCACCTCAACTATTTCATCTAATTCTTCCCAATTCAGAATGTCGCAAATACAAACACAGTCATAGTTTTCTCACCAAATTTGCAAAACACAAAATGTAAGATCTTTTATCCGATTTTAATTTTGATATATATATATGGTGTAGATTTACCACAAATTGTAGATATGTACCAGATTTACTTCTGGGGTTGTCATCAGATGATTCATGTCAAAGAATCAGTCTTTAGTCAGACACAGTTTTCTTTACTGCTTAGCCTTCTTTCCGAACTTCCTCTTTGCTGCCTTGTTTCCACATACGCTAGGCGCAAGGTATAATAACGTTAATAGGCTACATAGTCCTATAGGTGCACCAAATCGAACGTCTCTTTAGTCTGACAGGCAACAGACTCAAGCCGGACTTAAGAGGGACGTTCCAACACCGAGTATTTGGAATAATAATATCTTATCTTTCACTGCATCATGCAGTGATCACAAAATACACGTACGAGTATCACTTTTGAGGCATCCATGGATTCGGTTCCTACAGTACAATAATGTAAGAGTGGTGTGATTGTTTTCTAATGCATTCAGTAACTCAGGGGCTTTTCAGTACAACTACAATTCTGTCGGCCAGAATAATAAACTCGGCGAAAAATTTCTATCGGCACCACTTTAGTTAATGAGTAGCATCAATCAGAAAAACAAGAATATAGCAGAGTGCTTTGAATAATTCTAGATAACACAGCTAATATAATCTTATTTTCAATGCAATTGTAAAGACGTACAAATCTGCTTCACAGAGAAAGGTCAGTCAGGAACAACAAGTGCGCGGAAACAACTTGGATTGTTTAATAAACACCATAACGACAAAGCTCATTTACAATGTTCACGATTAGTGTAGATAAACAATTGAATGAAACATGAGGACTTGTGAATGCTATATTGCCATCGCTGTCAATGATCACTGTCACCTGATTCAAAACAAGCAAAGCATCTCTAAGAAGAGATGATGAAATTATTCAAAATCGACAGAAGAAAATGAAAGGAGCATCAAAGCGAAATCACCAACATTGATGAGAATTAGTAAATGATTACGGATTGTTGCTGTTGATGTGAGCGCTGCTGTCATTAATGCTGTTTTTGCGGCAAAGCTTTTGGCATCCTTTGGTTTTCCTGTTCAGTCAGAATCACAATGCAAGATACAATTGCAAAGCAAAGGAACTAAGGAGCCTGGTTTACCTCGCTGCCCCAGACAAGGCAAGAATTGACATTGACAATTCCCATGCATGTGTCTTGTCCATCCGACTTGCCACTTTCGCTCGTCCCTCTTGCATCTTGTTCAAAATTGAATCAAAAGTTTTCAACAGAAAATTGAAATGTTGAATTTGTTGGATTGATTTAATGTCGAATATATATGTCAATGCTTTATCACAATCTATGGAGAAGCAGTTCCTCACACTTTTATTCAATGCCAGCATCACATAGATCATTGATGTTTAAGGATTGTGAATAGGAATCAGATGATGCAAAATCAGCTTGTAATTACATCAATAAAATCAGTTTCTCAATATTTGTTTAAAGTCTGCCTTGTTCTTAGGTTTGAAATGTATCAGCTGACTGCTAAACTGAAGAAGAATACATAGAAATCCAGTCACTGATTTGCATTATCATCCGAGCATCATAATGAAAACCTATGGATTTTTTTGAATATTTTAAAAAATGGTTGATGGTCATTGTTTCTAGAGATCGAAATGACATATTTTGTGTCAGGTGATTTTACAGATGTGGATGCGCCTCTCGCTCAGGTTTAGGTGAATTGTAAACCGTAAACTGGTCTTGAACAAGTCGAACTTGTTAGACAATAGATAGCTATCTCATTATCCACAAAATCGAGATAAAATATTCATGCAACATGCAAAATTGCCCGCACTTCAGGGTAAGAACCTTATGAGGTGTATATTGTTTCTTTATATTTTTAATTTTTAAATTAGAATGACTAACTCCTTCTTTGGATGAATGACTTAAATGCTGAAATTACAGATCCTCAATCTAGGTCTAGCTCGATTTGAAGAAACAAAATTAAATACCAGATTTTGATGTGAATAAAAGAGACCAAGCGGCCACAAACCATTAAATTTTTCATGCAAAGTGCCGAGGCCATTCTGAATTCTCAGGCAATAGCTGACATTGATTCGAGATGTGGGAAACAGCCAAATGCAAGAGGGCCAACTTTTTTGTTGCAAAATTGTTCTCAGTGCCTTCTTCAATAATGTTTAATACTCCAATGCAAATTTCACTGTAGGTCAAGGGAAAGTATTGCCGACTAGCGTCGAGTATTCAAATCTTGTCATGGCCACATGGGTTTCTACGCTCGCCGAATCGAAGGCTGGATGCACTCTAATCAGATTTTTCAAGCCTGTATCCAGGGAGACCTCGTTGTAACATGTGTCGGAAGTCACTGTTCTTGATCGACTGAAGCTATGTCGGCACATCGCAGCATCGTCCTTGATCAGGAAGATAGACAAGGAGACAAAGAGGGTTGTTAGCTAAAGAAAAAACAAAATTTTTCCCGTCATATTGCACGTTTACTTCTTTTTAATTTAGCGTTCACATTTCCCTTTGATGGGGTCGAACGAATTCATTTCTCCGATTGCTCTTCACATGACCGAATCGCAGACTTTTCCTTCTCTAATTAACCAATATTCACACAATTTTTGGAGATGAACTGAAAATCTGAAAGCTGGAGTCAATCCAGTAATGCCAATTGTAGCTCTCCTATACCAGAACAGATATATGCTCTATGAGCATATATTCATCGATTTATATTTGAATGCATATGTTTCCGATTGTTCAGCGGTTGTAGAGTGATGCTGATTTTCATATAGTGACTATCTTTAAGTACCAGTGGCGTGCGGTGCCACTGATCGATAGGCATGTGATGCGCAGAATCGGATTTTTTAAACGTCCAAGTGCTCAAAGTTAATACATCGTCCTTGCACATTGTATCATTTATCATATTTGATATCGAAAAGGACGTTAACTTAATTTCTAACATCTTGAGCATTTCATTACTTTGTTGGCTGCTGTTGAAATTATGTAAAAACTGATGTTCTGATGAATCTCTTGCACTTCACAGCTTGAATATGTGGAATTATCTGAAAGTGAAGTCCATGCTTCTTGACTTTTGACGAGGTCATCGATGACATCATGTTAAGAACCTCCTTGATGACTGATTTGTGGTTGCACTTAAAGGTTTCTCAATTGATATTCAGACTTGAGTTTCACACAGTCACGGAAAAATCGTCGCATCGACGAATATATGCCTTTCCGTCTTTCGACACTTCAGTGTTCATTTGAAGTTTAGGCATCGACCGCCCGGCTTCAAAAAGAAAATATTCTGACAGAAAGCTCTTTTTTCATATCGGTAGCAAAGTCAAAGATAGTTCTACATTCAAGACTAAACTTTGTTCTTTCTCCCATAACATGATGATGGATGACAAATATAACAAACACATCGGATCGGCACATACACTGCATACATGCACACAGGTCATTCTGTCAGTCCGATGAGGTCTGGTCTATCACTACAATTTTCCCTAAAGTAAGGGATGCGATAACTTCGCCGAATGCAGCCTTGATTTCATTTCGCAACCTCTTGTATAAGAACTTCGCGAGAAGGCAGCGTGCACAGACTGCGAGTCTGTGCTATTCAATGCAAATAGATGGCACCAGTGAATGCGGCGATGCCTCACCTTTGTCAAAAGCTCTTTAATATGTGACTCTCCTAGATGAAATAGTTTTCCATTAGATTTTATGCGAGATTCAGAGTCCAAACTATATCAGTCGTAAGAAAAACAAAAATGTCTAACTTACAGATTTTCAGCAAGGCATTCGCCGCATGCATCGCTTCTATTGACCGCTCACCACTGTTAAGTACAGTCATTCACTAATATGGCAACATTTTACATTTGATTATTATCCATCAAAAAATGTCGTATCAATTAGTTTATAACAGGCTTACTTGAAGGTAGAGAACCTCCGGGGAAAAAAGCTAGGAAATCTCCTTTAAGCTCCTCGAATTTTATCTTTTGCAAACTGCGGCAACTCTGAATGAATTTCATATAGAAACTATATATGCATGTAATAAAGTGAAACATTGAAATGACGATATTATGTGACGATTCAACATGACGATAAAGAAAGAATATTAATGTCAAATGAATTGTTATTCGTAAAATCGTTAATGTGCAAAGATTTAGATAATATCGATAAATTCAGTGGGCTAGAGTTTCAACCTGAAAGCTCTAATAACACCAACCAATCACCATTTTCAGAATAACGCGATAGAATTTTTTGGAAATGCTTGATTTAAAAATGGAAATGGAAAGTCAAAATTAACCGAAACACGAGCAATTTACACAAAGAGAGCGACCATTGTCGTCGATCGATTTCGAGTTTATCTAAAACCCATCTTCTGGACAGTGCAATAGCTGAGACAACAGTTTTATACATTGATAAACCATGGACAATGCCATTCACAAAACGATGCTAAAATTAGGACATGTGGAGAGAGACAGATGAAGAGCTTAGTAGAAAACATGATCGATAAATTTCCGTTGTATTATCGCCGCTATGTTGATGACATATTTGTCACCTTCAAAACTGAACCAGAGGCTGATCTTTTTTTTAATTTGTCAAATTCTATACACGACAGTGTAGACTTTGCCAGTGAAAGGATTTTATGTCTATGAATTAATGTCCAGGAATTAATCTCTAATGATTATCCTGTCAACTTGATAAATTCCACAAAAACCCAAGTTAACTCTCCTACCAATAAATATACTAGCAACAACTTCAGGCTCTCAGGAAGCATGCTCTTAATGATTTGATGGGGAAAATATCTGAAGCAGCGGGACTCGGGAAGATTTACACGAACCATTGTGTTGCTGGTCTAAATGAGAAAGGTTTTCAGCCAGATGTGATCAAATCTATTCCACGCCACAGAGCTCATGACTGGTCTCTTGAATGTGCCGTGCCAAGAAGAGAGAGAGAGTTTTCGAAGCCACTTTCGCAGTCTCCACAAAACGCAGTTTCCACTACAAATAAAATGCTTCCCGCCGCATGTACATACTCTTGAATTTGAAAAAATCAGGTTGCGACGTGAACACTTTACGCAATGCTTATTTTGCTTTTGTCAGATCCTCGCTTCTTTACTGTTGTCCTGTTTTTGTGAATCTGCTTGATTATCTGATGAGAAAGTTTGTTAGAATCGAGAACAGAACATGTAGAATCATAGGAGCGAAAATTGAGCCCTGTATTGAGAGTGCAGTTGAAAATGTCTGTCGGTCCCTGTTTGAAAAGATTGTAAAAAATGAGAACCACCCCCTTAGTGAATTTTTTAGCGCTAAAGACAGAACTTCGCGCAGTGCATGCCCTCTACGCCCTCCTCGCACGAAGACCGATCGCTTTAAATCTTCATTCATTCGCTTTTGTAAATAATGTTTCTCCATATTTGTTCTTTTCAGCTGTTATACTGTGCTGCCAACTGTAATACATGTGACGTCTACCGAATTGTATTGCGGACTGCAATAAAGATCATTGTCATAAGCAAAAACAACAAATTCAGCATGAAAATCCAAGTGTGGCGATAACAGAAGCACTAAGTCTTGCTTCGTCGTCTCGGTTTTTATGAGGAATTTAGTGATCCTGTCCATGCTATATGTACATGTAAATGACTCCAAAACAATCAACATAGATTAACCAACATTCAAATTAGTGTGTAATTCAATAATAATAATAATAAGCATTTATTTGTAGATAAACAGCCACGACTGATCATAATACATATAAAGGGATAAAAAAGCATTTAAAAAGGTATTAAGTCACAGCTACGAAAAACGCGATACACAGGATGGAAGGAAGGAGTTCTGGGGCAGGCGACACGAAACGCCGTTAGTGAAAGCGTTATTAGTGAGAACCAGATGACTCGGTAATAGACGCTACACTTTCAGCGACTCGAAACCTCTGTTAGCTAGAATGTTTATTAGTGAATGCCAGCAAAGGTGGTAGTCGGATATCTATGTAGGATTTCCCATAAAATTGTTGCTCGCTTTTATTAGATCTAGCGTTATCGTAACAACGCCTGCAGCAACCAATCAAATCGTGTATCAGCCATTCAATTCAGTCGTTGAGACAAGCCACAGTATAATATTAAGTCTATGTTGACACGAAGCAAGGAGGCAAACTTGGCGAAGAGGCAGCGGAAGAAGGAATACGCGTCCGTAGAAGTAACACAATTAATTGAAAAATTCATTGAAAATCCTCATCCCGCTGTTCTTCGATTGGATTGATTCGGGATTTAAACAATCTCATTTTGCTTGCTGCGGCGTCGAATTGCACTCTCCACATGCTGTAAAAATGGTGTGTGGCGTCTCGAAATGTCTACGCACTTTTATTCGATTAGACAGTGTTCACTTAGATAAGTTACCTTGGTCGATCACGTCTTTTGGTGACGTCATGAGGGAATATGACAATGCCTGATACATTGCAGGGATAGGCTAAATCACTGCGCATCTATTCCAAGTCGATAACGTTAACGTAAACCTTTCCTTGAACATCAAAATGGCTTTCTTGCATTTCGTCTCCCACATTAAGAGACAAGTGAATGTGCATTGCTTAGGCACTACTGACACGCTTGTAAATAATTCAATAAGCGTCCTTTCATTTAGGCTATTTCACATCACTGTAGTTAGACATAGCCTACAGTAGATCCACATAATAAATCGCTTAGGTAGCGTATGCGGAGTCCCTTGTTTTTTGGTAAATGGTGAAACAGATACTGATATTTCTTTATGATATTGTTCTAAGCTTCTGTCAGTGTTTCAAGACAAAATAAACGACTAACAGAATCATTAAAGGTGCCTCTCATACCCGTTAAGAAATTCGCTAACGGCGTGCTACACTTTTCCCTAACAGGCGTTCGAGACGCTGACATTCTATTAAGCTAATACCCGGTCACGCTAGCAGAGTTCTGTGTCGCTGACTTTCCTGTTACACTAATAGCCGATTCCCTAACAGAATTTTGACTTGAGGGTATTAGGGATCACTAATAACCTGTCAGCCCTAACAGCGTTTCGTGTCGCCTGCCCCTGGTATCTATCAGTTTACAAAATATCATACTGGATGACTTTCTTATTTTTGATATCGTCTCATTCGAGCGCTGTGGTATTATTTCTCTCAGGATCGTCGGTAATCTTTGAAATTGTCTTTGCCCATGTTTCATCAAAAGGCCTTCATAATTATTATCGTGGCACTCGATCGGAATGTGCTCTATCATGCGGATGACTCTTCTCTGAACAGATTCAAGATTATTTGATTGTGCTACTGTGATGCTGAAATGCCATACAGGAGCGCCATATTACAGAATGGTAGGTATGCAAGCACAATAAAATTTGACGACATCTGCATCTCCGAAACCTGATCGCATCATTTCACTAACGAAATGTACTCTCATCTGTGCTTTCTTGATTATTTTCAATATGTGATCTGACCAAGATAATTCCTCATCGATGATGAAACGAAGAATCTTCGTTTGACGAATTGGGCTGATTATTTCCCCATCTACTTCTATCTGATTCCAGTTTAGCTGTTTCCTTCTTTTAAAGCTTATTCTTATTTCATTTGTCTTTTTTAGATTTAATCTCATAATGTGTTCTTTTGCCCAATCAGCAACTTCATTCGTTCTCTGCGCAAATAGTGACTGGTTAGTGCTATCGAAAGATTCTTAGATAGTGCAGTCGTCAGTATACTTCACGTTTGCAGTTAGGTCATTTATCATGAGTAGAAATTCAAGTGGTCCAAATTTAGTTCCTTGAGGTATTCCAGCTGATATCGACATCCACTGAGAGTAATTATTGTGGTATTTCACGCGCTGCATACGCTGATGTAGAAAATCAGATACCCATTTAGACAGCCACACAGAGACATTCATGTCAAGCAGCTTGCGAACAAGAATGTTTTGGTCAATTCGATCGAACGCTTTAGAAATATCTATTAGAAGAACTCTGCTTATATAACCATGGTCTGTATTCCTCAATAGATCATCAATCATAGTAAGCATGACATGTGTAGTTGAGTCGCCCTTTACACCGCCAAATTGATTAGGATCTACATGTAATTTGTCACGTACGTAATGCAATATATTCTTCACCACTATTGCTTCTGCAACAACCTTACTGACGACACAAGTAAAACTTATTGGTCTGAATTCGGATTCTAATGTTTTGGCTTTCCTGTTTTACTGAGCACAGTGATGTCGGAACTTCACCACATTGCAGGCCAGACACTTTCTCTGATTGAAGAGCAAGCAATTGACGTTGTAGGTCCGGCCAATGTCTGGCAACAGTCTTTCCAAATCCAATTAGGAATACCGTCTGGTCCTAGCGATTTGTGCACTTTAATATTGCTCAACATGTCTTCAACGGACTTCACTGTTGGGAAAATATGATCAGGAATAAAGTGATCATCGTTCTCATTATCAAAAACAATTTCATTTAAAGGTTCAATATCTTCAGCAGCCGATGTAAAGAAGTTGTTGACTGATTCGGTGAAAGATTGAACATAGCCGTTGAATTGATTTTGAATGAAGAAATCCACATTAGTGTTATCATTCTTGTAACTTTTGCATATAAGTGCGTCTATCCTCCTGCTCCACCATCTCCGCCTCCTCCTTCTTCCTTCTCCTTCCTCACCACCACCTCCTCCTCCTCAAATACGCTGATGATGTCACTATGGTGATTCCGGTATCAGGAGACTTCAATCAGTCTCGATTTGAAATTCTCTCAGAAATTGCGAACATGGAAAACTGGTGTGACAGAAACCACCCTACGATAAACCCTGCAAAGTCACGTTACATGTTTTGTGGAAAGAAAAATCATAATTTCGAGTGTAAAGTCAATTTTCCAACGTGAATCAAGTCAAAAGTTTGGGACTTTCCTTGTCTGCTGATTTGAAATGGGACCAACATATTCATGAGGTGATTTCAATAGCAAATAAAAGAATACACATCCTTCGCACGCTCAGAAGTATCATGAATAGAAGTGAACTACATACTTTCTATTCCTGGTGTACGGTGACATTAACCATCGTGAGGAAGGTAGCGGTCGCCCAATATCTGCAAGCGGAGTTAATTTTTAGTTAAATGAAATACAGTATAACTATTTCGTTTTTTCTGACTCACCCTGTACTTTCTATATCACTGTAATAAGACCACTTTTGGAGTATGGGTCACAGATTTTTGTCGGCTTAAATTCGACACTGAGGAGCAAGTTACTGCGAGTAGATCGAAGAGCACATCGAATAATCTATTTCGATGAAATGAGATCTTGTGACTGTGATGATTCAACATTGAGTGCTCGGCGACAAAGACTTAGCACTAAGCTCTTTTTGGAAGCATTTTATGATGAAAATCATAATTATAAAGCAGCCATTTATAATAGAATATGATGCCTACTAATTCAAATTATTAATTAAAGTAGTCCTAATGATGACTGATAGCGTTCTCCAATCCGCAAGTGTACAGATGCAATGCTACTGTAACCATTGGATTAATCAGTTCTTAAAAGAACTCAATGTAGCTTTCTCGTGGCAACGAATTAAAATTGATCAGCTTTGGCCCAGTATCTGGTAGAAGTGGAAATCTTAAGACTTGTAACACTACTCATTCTTGCTGTTAATATACTAATATCATAGATTCCAAACACTGCCGTATACACGTTCAAAACAGACGTCTAATATACTGTACCGACTACAGATGCTGATAGTGGAAATACAACAGGGCAATGGTCATCATAGGTTAAAGAAATTAAAAATGGATATTATAAAACAACAGGAGGAGATCGATGGATAAAAATTGGAAAAGTGGAGGTAAAACATGGAAACGCAATAATGCTACTACATGTACATCGATTCTGACACTACACATGATGAATAATGGTATGAGTGGATAAGTGGAAAGTGGATAATGGAGGTACACAATAGAACTACAATGACACTCTACTACACCGAAAGCAATGGAACTATGCACACTATACTTAAGACTACACATGGAAAATACTATTTCTTCACTTGATTGCTATCGCCAATTTCTTCATCCGTCTATAGTACTTCATGTAATTCCACATTTCTTCATTTGTTAAAGTACCCATAAGATATAAGATTAAGTCTGAGTAAGTATTAAGTCTTCATAATGTACTAAAGAACATTATTCCTAATAAATTGTCACGCAGTGGTAAATTTGGCATTCCGTTCTGTAGCATTCCGGAGAACAGACAAGCAGCCTTTGTGCCATACGTATCATTACTTGTAAATGACATTTTATCTTCTTATCCATACTCTTTCGTTATTCTATATAACCCGAATATTTGTTTACGTCGATTATATCGTTTCTGTATCTTTATGATTTGTACGTCTTACGATTTCTATTTTGAAGAGAAATAAACACCTACTTGACTTGACTTGACTCCACCCTTTCCTCCTCCTGTTTTTCTTCCTCCTCCTCCTCCTCCACCCTCAGTTAAAGAATTTACTATTGTATTGGAGCTGATGAAAATTACAACTGAAACATGTGTTCTCCAGCTACGAGTTTTGCATTTAATCAACAACTTTGGGTACATTCTTCATATCATTTCTGCGAGTGGCACACCAAGGGCAGCCGTCCTCTCCTCCTCGGGTTCCCCTTGAACGCCCTCCAATTGTCTGTCGTCCAGTTCTGATTACAGTGAGTTTGATTCCTCAACTCTTGGTGAATCCTTGGCCAAAGGGTGTTATGACTGCTTTGAGCCAAAATTCTCAAAACTGTATGTCGTTTTCTTTGTTGCATTGCAATCCGAAAATTCCATGTAGGATGTTTTGCAAAGACTGCACAACAGGCTGTTCTGTATTTATCTATCCTGACTTTGGTGTAGGGCTCATAGTCATGAAGATTGAAGAGGGCCAGTTCGCCTCGGCATATTAAGATGTCCTCAGACTTGAGCAATTTAAGCAAATGATTCACTAGGTGACATGCCACGCGTGATTACGGATCACCCCAAACATCCGTGGTTAAGGACATTCTATTCTTCTACCCGCGTACATGCGCGCTGCAATAAGAGTCAGAAACCACTTGATCTGATGCTGTTAAAACATGAGGAATGTTTATGAATACGCGCGGGCGACCGTTTATAGTTTGCGCGTCGTCTACGGTTGTCTGCTCTGCCGCTTGAACCACGGATGAACCGCTAAGCATGTTCTGTCTTCCCTGAGCATGAAATTGAGGTCCTATCACATTGTTTAGCCTCTGATACATGCAGACACATGAGACGCAAAGTCTATGTAGCAGGACTGCCAACTACACTAACTTATATAAGAGATATTGCAGCAATATCCCGCATAGCCACGGATGTTTAGGGTTATATGTGTAATTACGCGTGATTGAGCGTGGCATGTCACCTAGTGTTCCTATGGCTCGCCAGTCGCCAGCACGGCTCTCAATGGCTCAAACTAGCTTATACATGTATGTACAAATATGTGATATTACATGCATCTCTCCTAAGGTTGTTAATCGGATCATGTTTGTTCATAAATACCATTTAGCGTAACATACCTATTCGGGCGATGTCGAAAACTCCAAAGACAACATCATTAGAAGATGACGACGAACCCTTTTAAAGCACAGTGAAAAATTGATTTTCTCAAAGGCTGAAAGCAGCTTATGGTTTTATAAGTCAAGGGTCGAGTTTGATAAGTCAAGTGGAGCTGCCTTTGAATGATATGACTGACTGTAGATTGATCGCTTGCATGTATGCACGTTGAGAGCATTTAGAGTGTTTAGAGCGATTTAAGCTCAATGTTTTACTTTGAGTCATCAGAAAATGTTTTCAATATTGACAAACAATATCTTTCCAGAAGAAACTTAATAAGTTCCTTAGTCTGCGCATTCAAGAGTAGTACACTTAACAGTAGTAAGGTCAGCATGTTTAGCTATATCTTAAAATGCATTTACCTTAATTTGATCATTTAAACTGTCTATGCATTTGGTCATATACCGCAATGATCGCTAAAATGTAGGGTACACATTACAAGCTTTGCAAAAATACTGTGAGACAATTGAAAAATCCATAACTGTTGGTAATTTAGTAAATGTCAGGATATTTTGCAATTTGATATAATGACATTCATTGCCTTAACGACTTCGGATGTTGAATGTCTTAAAGTCGATCTGCAGTCAACTTATTGTTAAAGAATGTCTGTCAATAGCGGTGGTTCTTACTCAGCCCAAATTCTCCCCCCCCCCCTCAAGTCTGATCATCTTATGAGCTCGATATCATTCTATAACATCGCATGGATTTGATATGAAGTTCGAGTTAAACGGCAATTATTGAATTAGCGATGATTCTAAGACTACGCATATATTGCATTGGATAATGGAAATTTAAAGCAGCATGAAGTAAAGTAGTAACACTGTGCGTACCAGCATGTATTCACAAAATGCTTCTAAGCTAAGGGAGACATGCCTTTTTCAAGGAGGGCATCTTCACATCTGCAGTATTAAAGACATGTAAGGAAGAGTCTAACTACGTACAAGATTGCGTAACGATTCAAGACCTCTTTGCTGAGATGTCAAATTTTATTGCTTTTTCAAAATTTGAACAATAATTGAAATTGATATACGTGAACAATCAATTGCTTGAAATCGCAAGTACTAAGCACTCAATTGCTTGAAATCGCAATTACTAAGGAAAAAATTGCTTGAAATCGCAATTACTAGGCAATCGATGAATTGAAATTCAATTAATTTTTGAATAACCCTGTTGCTCAATATTTGGAGCAAAAACTTCTACTCTGAGCGTTAACGTAAACGTTATTAATTACTCCTTGAGAGGAATGACTCCGTTCAAAATATACAACAACCCCTCTCTAAGTTGAACATCCGCTAATTTGAATTAACTTAAGTAGAACCAGATGAAACCACGTTGAACACTGTACAAGTTGAAGAGTTTTGATCTCGCAATAAATTGTAAAAAGTTGGATCATTAGATAGAGAATGTTTCACATTTTCTACGAGAATATTTACACAACGATGTTAACATTTTACAAAACATTTTCACATTTTGGCATCTGAAATTTTGCACAAATTCTTAATTTCTGTCTTAATTCTGTCTTAATTGATCAATCCTTTGACAACATTATTTTTATTAGTCAAATTATCATGAATTGAATGTCATAAATTCGACAATGCATTTTTTGAAATAATTGTGGAAACGCGGAAGAAAAAATGGTAATGATGCGTTTCAGAACCTGCTCAATTGAGTTTGTAATGTCTACTACACAAACTTCATTTGTGTCATCGTGTAAATAAATATTCAGTCATACAGGTATTTTCCGGTATTACTTTACTTCATCCGTCTCACGTCCTTCGGTATGTCTTCAGAAATTGCGAAGTGAATCTCTAAATTTCAAATAGAAAACTTGGACAAAGATATTGTTGTTAGTTTGATTAATTGCTTTGAAATTAGAATTAGCTACTAAATTTTGAATATGATTTACTACGTGGAGATATACCAACATATAAGCCTGGACTATTTTATATTGAATTCATTTTGTTATGTGAGGATCTTGTGAATCACAACTTGTGATTATTGTGACAACTTGTGTATCAATTATTATGTTTACACTTACAATATGTATATCCTATAACAATCTCAATTCAAATAATTTCAATGGATGCGTTATAGTGAATTTTACGACTTGGATCTCTGAAGGAATTCATGGAGACATGGAACAACCAACGTGAGTTTCTTAATCCCTTCAATTTCAGATTTCATTGACTCTAATTCGTTAGTTTTGAGTCCTGTTGTGCATCTAATCCACTGGATTCTAAGTTACGTTTCATCCAACTTGAAGCTGGATCTAGATTTTCATCAAATGTATTTGTTAATTAACATTTTCGTTAATACACAAGCCCTCAAGAAAGTATTTGTTTCGTTTCAGCGTGGTGGTGAGTTTCAATGGTCTATATTCCGATAGTCAGTGGATTCCTGTGTCATGCTGATTGAAATATTAACGGTATGATCTGGGAGTCAGTTGACTTATTGGACTGCTCAACATCTGTAGCAAGAAAGGCTGAAGTAAGTGAAATTTGTGGTATTTTGTAGCCATTCGGTTTTAGAGGTATATACGGAAGGTTACTAAGCGCTTTATGAGATAGAGCATCTTACACCTTATTCCGCCTACAATTCTGCCACAAGACCTTGAGACCGCGACGTGCATAAAATCTGTAATGTCTTATCCATCTTTCAAATCTTCCGAACGTTCTTGCGTTTGATCTTACCGATCTGCTTCAGGATCTGAACAGACTTGTAAAAATGCTACAAATCTTGCATGTAGAATCTTGAAAGTCTTACAAGAAAAGTTCAGCATAATCGCAAGAACCTTTCGCAAACTTTGACTATTTTTCGCAAGATCTGTCGATCAGTGATAACTTAGTTAATTCATTTGCATGGCTACAAATAGGAAAGTCGGAATTGGAGAAAAATCTCTAGACATCAACAGGCTGGAAGGAATCTGGACTTAAATGCGATTCGCATCAATAAAGCCCGCCCAGTGACAAGATGTGCAAAAAGTCAGGGTTTTCATATTGCATGCATTGCTAAATGTCCCCACTGTATCTTATGTTAAGCCAATTGTCGCAGTTAATGAAGAATTCGGCCTGTGTCCTAGTATAGCATATAAAGTGTGACAAACTGTTCATCATTTATTAATTGCACCAAATGTCTGAGCTTGTCATTATCAGCGAATGCTGGAGCTAAGTGTAAGCCATCTACTACATAGAATAAGAAGTGCCTATTAATTGCTATTATTCACTTTGACATGCCAATGCAAAGTCTCTAGATTGTGAGATATCCTGTAGCGAATAATATACCTTTTACTAATCTACATACTTGATGTAAATCTGAATAGATTGCACAGTCGACGGCAGAATTTGCATGCAGCTTGTAAATCGAAGATTACGGTATACATGTATTATTAATTAATATGTTAATAAGCATACTTCCCTCACGATGTAATGTTTTTTGCTAGTGATAAAGGCATGAGCGCATGACGAATATCTTGTAAGACAGTCTTCTTTTAATTGATGCTTTGTTACTATCTTTAGTCTATTGCTAAGATGAATACCGGGGTAAGCTGCATTGGTAGGCTAAAATGAGAACTAGCCATAACCACAGCCACATTTGAATTTACATACAAGATTATGATGATGAGGACGCTAGGTTTGGGATCTTTTGGTGCGTTTGTAGCAAGGCGAACAGTGCGCGCAGTTCAATACTGTAGTGATAGCCTCGGACAGTCTTGGCAAGGTTACTGCAGCCGATTTGGGCACTTTGCTGATCGATCTACTGCCACTTAGAACAGATATCAACATTTGTAGAACCTGGGTCTGGTTGACGTACAATTCACCAGTTCCGTGTATGCTTTTCAAAAAGAACGGACGAAGCAACGATCGAAGAAAAAAAATGTCTTTTCATTTGTCATGATTTTTTTAAACGTGGAATGGATGATCCGAACTAGCACTAAACTGTGAACCACGCAAAATACTATTTGAAAAAAACCATTTAAACAGATGCTCCAGATCAATACAAATCAAAGGAAAAATCGCACTTACACTCGAAGAATAACACAAACAAACCGAAGCATTCCACTATTTTTCTTCAAACACACTTTTATTGCTTCTTAATTTTAGCAAATATAATTCAATGATAACAAGATAAAGTAATTGTCTTCATTTCTAATGTATAGGATTGATCCCAGTTTTGGAGCTAGTACAGCAAAGTTAGGGGTCAATCATAAATCACGTGATGGCACATACGGGGAGCGCGGTTGGAGAAATTATCACGAAACATCATCAGGGAAAGGGGGCTTCTCTTCTTCATCACGAGATGTCGACTGACATCCAGCCAAAATGATAGGTGGAGCAGCCGTCATTTCAAAAGCAATCGAACGCAGACCATGGATCAATGATATAGACTATTAATAGATATGACAGACGCTTCAGATTTTGCCGGCGCAAGAAGTCGTCACACGCTGGAGGTATAGGGTTGACTATTTGAAAAATACTAGAATTTAGAATCAAATAGAAACATTATTTAATAATACCTGACGATATTCGATAGCGATAGGTCTATGTATATTTTAAACGAGGCATCTCATTGCACCAAAAAATAGGCTTATTTAAATGACACTAGATTGTACGATCTAGAAGTAGGGCCTATGGTATTAATTTGAATGCGACATCAATATAGGATATTTTAACCGAGGTCCTAGATAAGTCTTACAGATGAAACATGCATTCCTCTAACAAATATTAGGTGATGAAGCAAATCAGAAGAGGTTCTTGCCTTTATTTGGTTAGATGTTGGCAAGGGAATACGCTCTATAGGCCTACCATCTTTAATAAAACAATTTCATCACGTGATCTGTGAGGGGGGAGGTTCATGCGAACATCACGAAACATCAGTGTTGGGGGAGGAGGGGGCTAAAAATTAAGCATTTTAACATCACGTGATTTATGAATGGCCACTATGGCTAGTTGTGAGTTTTGACTGGTTCTCATTCTATAGTCTACCCTAATTTTTCTGCCTTGTCTGAGTTTTGAATCCGAACAAGTCGCGCTCTTTTTCAGGCATGCATTTTCACCTGTGTCAACTTAATGTGGGGAGTCACTCTTCAAAAAATTATGGATTCGGAGAGCAATTGCGTCCAACTGCCATTACTTTTGGAGTTTCGGATCTTTTCAGATTCAGTTTTGAATTTCTTGTAACTTGTTTGCAATTGGATTTCCCTTTTCAGACGCTGAACCACAGAATTAGATTGTTTAAATCTTTCAATTTAAAGGTGTAGTTCAGTCAAATTTTCAACATTGTCTCAATGGCTTCTTCTTTGCATAGCCTAATAGTCAATCTAGCGAACTTTGACGCACTTCTGATTCCTCAATTATTCGCAGTCATCAACTTTAGGAGACGAGATGACGTCACACGTGCCAGTGATCTGATACGCCACTGTTAGCATGCTAGGTGACGAATCAGCTCGGCGCAAGAGGATCAACGCACGGGGAGAAAATAAACTGTAGGAAATGCGAGATCTAAAGTCATTGACAGGAAGTCACTTGTTTATCGATTGTTTCAGAGGTAATAACACCCGTAGTCAGAATTCAAAATAAAAAACCACAATGATTAGGAAAGGAAAATTTATCCCGAGCTTTCACTCGTCCTTCAGCGAGTATAATCATGGGAATGAAAATATGAGGGGACATGAAACAGTTAAATGGATGATGCAATAGAGATGCGAAGGTAAGGATGGACTCTTATCACAATGCACGCGATGACCGACCCCACGAACAACCACACTGTAAATCGCTCAATACCAATCACATACGAAGGATGCATACCAAAATATTTTTTGGTATATTTCTGTATGATCTTGGTATATATTTGTATGCTTTTCGCATGTCATTTCAAGTGTAGTATGCTTTACATACCAGCACAATGTTAAAAGAAAGCATCAATCATGTCCAAAGTGTGTTGATTTAAGGACTTTTGTCAATAAAGATCACATTAATGTTACTACTGTTCTGTAAGTAGTTAGATAATGACGTTCAAGAGTGATACCTTAAATGCTGAATTCGATTTTAATACACGTAAGTCTAAGGCATTTCATGAATAATCAATAAGTATTCAACCATCAACAATTATGTATCATGTAATTTTGAAATAAGGCATATTATCAATCCGAAGTAAAAACACATTATAATTCATTAAATGCAAAAATAGTTATGTTTGAGATATATAAGTCAACATGGTTGCTGAAACGTTATCGTTATATTGAAATGATGTTTATCAATTTAGTTCAAGGAAATGAGCTAATTATGAGTCTTGTGAATGCTATAAGACAAGTTGCAAAGATGTCATGCGGCTTTAATTCCACAATAAATCTAATCTAGTTAAATACCACACTTTCACAAAGAAATATTCACGGCTGGTATTACTGGAAAAAAGTTATTTGTAAGTAGTATGTAGTATAACATATTTTTTGCCATATGACATAAAGCTATTCATACGAAAGACATACGAAACACATACCAATTTGCATCGGGTCTCGTATATAAAACATACCAAGAATTCGTATTTCAACGTAAAACAGCCAATCACAGTTAGCATAGTTCGTATCGTTTACATACCAATCACATACGAAAGTAAATGGCCATTCGTATGAAAAACATACCAGATTTCTTTATATATACCAGAATCTCGTATCAAATGTTGGTTTCAAATTGTATGTAAACTTGGTATGTGTTTGTATGTAATTTTCGTATCCAGCGATTTACAGTGCAGCTGGGCCACGTGTTTGTTTGCATGAGACAGGCCAGGATTTAGATTGACCGTCTGTTGCTGATAGGGTGTAATGGGCGGACTTTCTACAACTTTTCTAGTGTGGACATCATTACATTCAAAAATTATTTTAGAATCGTCATAATTAGAAGAATGATCACATTGATGGAATGAACATACACAGAATTATTCAAATTGTGATTCTTCAAATCCCCTTTGTCTTCATTCACCCTAGTGGTTAATGAACGACCAGTTTCGCCTTCATAAAAATAGTCACGATTATTACAAATGATGCGATAAACACCAGCGTTAAATTGTTTGTTTGGAGCATTGGACATCAAAACAGATCTTAATTTGTTCGGGTAAGAAAAGCTAACATCACAATTGAGATCACGACGAAGGTTAGCATGAATCCGAGTATTAAGAGACGGAACAAAGGGAATGGTCATCAATGAAGAGTGTGGAGTAGGATCAGCTTTGGGAGTCGGTTAGCATGCACTTTCTGTCCTTTTTCTTTCCTAAACATTGTGGTTTTTATTTTGAATTCACTTGCTTATGTTCCTGAACACATACAAAATGTCTAAGATGGTACGATACTGCGCATACATGTGCACAAACAAAATGAACGATCCTAAGAAACTTGCCTTCTACAACATTCCGAAAGACAGAAAAAATCGATGTGTTGTAGCATTGCACGAGTTCATATTAAACCGGGGAGAGACAGTGTAGCATATTCTGAACGCTTCAAGTAAAATGATAAAGTAAAAGATCTAGGATATACAAAGTGATGTTGAAGGAATATTGCAAAATCAGACAGCCCTTACTCCACTTGAGTAAGGAGGCTGTACCATGTTTGAAAATGGGACGCAAATTAGTTAAGATTTTCTCTCGCTAAAAGACGCACATGTTATTCAAAAGCCATGTTGATTTGCAGTACCGGCATATTTCTTGTAGTCATCATGTATTTCTGATGCAGCAAATGTACATTTCAAAATCTGCCAGCAAATATACAGCGAATAATTATTTGTCGTATTATGCTCCTCGTAGGCGTGTTGAATCGTGATCAGCCACATGTGCTTCATTTTGTTATCATCGGATGCATCCCATCTCATTCAAGAATAATCTACATAGTTCACATCTTCCCCGTCAAAAGTTTTCAATGTCTTTTATGCACTGCTTTCCAGTTATTCATCAACCAATCCAAGAAAATCTGTTATAACTTCTTCAATGAGAGATATAAACATTCCCTCACCGTACTAAAACAAAAACAAAGCTGTAGAAGTTAATTTGTATTTCGGTGCAAATACAGGGCTTGCAGAGTCAATATCGTACAAAGAATTCCGTCATTAACGTTCAGTAAGAGTAAGAAATAGAAAATTTATCACAGAGCAGCTTTCATCGGCAGATTGCGTTATCTGTTTAGAAATCTAAAAAACGATCTATGAAGTAATGACCGCACGGTTGTTATACAAAAATATACCGGTAAAAAAGTGTTAATCCCAATCATCCTTTGGCACTTTTGCGACCTGTAGTTCTCCCAGACTTCTTACTAGAGCCCTTCTTCTTCGATTTTGGCCGACTGTACGCATCAAGCATATGCCGTGCGAACTCTGTTGATGAAAAAGAAGTTTATGCTGAAAGGGACGAATTATTGATCGATTTTGATTTCTGTGAAAAATGACTTCTACAGAAGTCCATTATTTTCCAATATTTGAACATCGATCTTTCTCAGTCGATCAGCTTAACATGACGTGTGTGAAGATAGCTGAACCACCCAGCGGAACGAATTTTATCTTTAAACTTGAATTTCTCAAACACGACTGC
Source organism: Prostheceraeus crozeri (assembly GCA_907163375.1). Lineage (NCBI taxonomy): Eukaryota > Metazoa > Platyhelminthes > Polycladida > Euryleptidae > Prostheceraeus > Prostheceraeus crozeri. Next base: position 20,908 of record CAJQUW010010386.1, read on the forward strand.
GACTTTGTGGAATTACAGCCTAAAAGTTCTTTCGAATGGAATCTCACTGTAGTAGTAGATGGTTGGGCTGGGTGGTTCCCTCACGAAAATTTTATGAAATTTAATTCGGATTCATGAGATTTTTATGAGAGCTCATGATATTCTCACAAGAAGAAGATGTTTTTTCTTTTGATACTTTGATCGCGTTCATGAGAAAATCATGAGCATTTATGAGGTATTCGTGAAAATTAGCTAATAAGTAGTAAGTTATGCATGCTAGCCGCGAAAGGAAATAAACATAAGAAAGCTTATTCAATCTATCAAGATCTTCAAGGTTAGTCTCTAAAAGACAAAAATACAATTATATAGGATGTATCATGGCGATGTGAAACAGCATTTTCGAAATTATGCATATATAATTTGACTTGACAATTACCATTACAGTACTATGCAAGATGTTGAAAATATACATATATACAATCACATTTATACCTAAGATAATGATAAATAGAGGTCTGTAATTGTGAATACTGAAATAGCAGCGTTGACATGACGTGGCAATGCTTTAGGGTAATGTGGCTAGGCCAAGAAAGATTTAATAACTGTATGCGAGACAAATAAATTCAGAAGTATGGAAAGGCATACACCGGTAATCTTTTAATGAAAATTTCATGAGAAAGCTCATGAAATTTGATGAGATATTTCATGCGAAAACGTTCCAAATCCGCATTAAATTTCATGAGATATATATACGAGTAAAAATCTCATAAAAATCATGAGGAATTTTCCTCAGGATTCCGCCAGCTTCACACACTTCGCAACACTAGGTGACATGCCACGCGTAGTTACCCACGCGTAACACCCCAAACATCCGTGGTTAAGGACATTCTATTCTTCTACCCGCGTACATGCGCGCTGCACTGATAGTCAGAAATCACTTGATCTGATGCTGTTAAAACATGGGAAATGTTTATGAATACGCGCGGGCGGGCGTTTATAGTTTGCGCGTCGTCTACGGATGTCTGCGCTGCCGCTTGAACCACGGATGAACCGCTAAGCATGTTCTGTCTTCCCTGAGCATGAAATTGAGGTCCTATCACATTGTTTAGCCTCTGATACATGCAGACACATGAGACGCAAAGTCTATATAACAGCACTGCCAACTATACTAGCTTATATAACAGATGTTGCAGCAATATCCCGCATAGCCACGGATGTTTGGGGTCATGTGTAATTACGCGAGTTTCACGCGTGAATTGCGCGTGGCATGTCACCTAGTGAACCTTCGCCCACTGGGGTGTTTTGACAAACGCGCCCTGCTGGGGGATATAATATTTCTTCTATTCCTGAAGGTTAGGGGCGGCTGATCGACTCCTATCCGAAACCGGTCAAATAAAGTCTTGGACCAGTTTGCTGATTTATACGACGTTTTAACCAGATTAAATGCTTTAATAAGGCACAAGCTCTACTTGTAGCGGAGGTTGAGGAGATTGGAAATCGAATGTGATAAACTGGTTTTTAGATGAAGTTTACTTCATATCTTTGATCAATGAAAATAAATGAAAGGTCGAGTTTTCACTGAAACTATTCAGATGGCATTTTTTTGATCGATTTCAATCATACAAGTGATGCATTGTGACAGCAATGCATCAGAAAACGTCGGGATATATCATTAAGTGCCAACTCACCTTCATATGCAATCTTTCCGTCAGTCCCACAGTTTGCATCTTTCAACATTTCGTTAATTTCTGATTCCTCCAAAGTTTCGCCCATAGAAGACATTATTTCTCGAAGTTGAGCTCCGTCTAGCAATCCAGTTTCCTTCTTATCAAACGACTGAAATATAATGTGAATTGATTAGGAAAGACACGTTCGGAATTCTGCCCTCCCTGACAGCATGCACATAACTAAGAGCAGTCAATGAGAGTGCCTCATGGCTCCACGCTAGGTCTATTCTTGCACATGGCTCAGATCCTACAGATCCAACGTCTATGAGTAAAACTCAGAGATGGAAACCGGCTGATTCGGTTCGGTACGACGGCCGGCAACCTCCATGAAGGACACTAGAAGAAGGCCGGTTTCACACCAATAGCAAGTCGCAAGCAATGCTAACGAGGCTGATATTCAACCTTTCAAGATTATTAATCAATAAATGACCTTCTTGATTTTCAATGAAAGCACAAGCGATTTCACAACGTTTATATATGTACCGCATATGTTTTTATTTATATATTTATTCAATTATTTTTTGTCTTCATTTGTTACTATTTCAATATTCCACTTAAATCACTAATCATTTTCAGAATTTATCACCCTTCTTTTTTAAATTGATATATATATTTGGTTAGTTTACTTTCTATATTAAGTTAGACAGCAACGTGAATGATTTTAATAATTCAGATACTCTCCTTTCACATCTGCATTGAAATCAGGGAAGCGGAGTCCTGTCATTTTGATAGGACTCCAATTCCGGGTGGCAAGTATGTAAAGCCTAGTTTTTTGAAAAATAAACCGGTAACCTAAGTCATAGATCATTATACACTGTAGTCTTAGCTGAACCTATTTTTAGTGATCATTGCTGCATCAATTATCAATCATTTTCGATGAAAGTTTATCAAATGTCGCTTTCAGTCGGATCCACGCGACTCGGCTCCTCCCATCTTGTTGATATGTGCTTCACACGGTTCTTCTCCAGTCTCTACCGGGCAGGAAAATCCCCAATCTTTCTCCAAAAAATATGAGTTCACTTTCGATTGCAATATGCACTTTAGAGGAGCCATTACACACGATTAACGAGAGGGTAAGAAGCAATGTTCTCAAACAACCTAGTATCTCATTTATGTCTCTGATGTGACTTTTGGCGCGTAGGTGTGATCGTTTTGATAGGATTCCGACTCCGCATCCCTGATTTAAATGCTAGGTACTTGATAGTATCTTCCGTCGTGCATAGATTAAGCCTGTCATGATTGTTTGCGAATTCAAACTAGATAGGATGGGGTACAGAGCTCTCATTTTCTTCATGGAGTAGTTCCTGGTGAGACGCTGTAGGTCAATTCTAGCAGGTTCAGTTCCTATACTGTAGTTTCGCATGTATTTCATTTTCCTTTTTTCAAAGTTTTTTACAGATTTATTATTTTGTACAGTAGGTTTAATCTTAGTATATTTTATGTAGTTAACTAAGATTCCTAGAGGATGATGATCTTCATTTAAATATTGAAACATCTCAAATTAGAGGAAGCATGCGCTTTTGCGTGTAATAGCGATTATATGAAGTAGCTTTGAAATAAGCTTAGAGGCGTGTATACATAGGCCCATATTGAAGTATTTAAGCTTGCTAAAAGTACCAAATGTACACACATATCATACCTACATAGCAACAACATATCGGCAGTTAGAAGCCGTAAACTTTTGACAGATAATCCTCCAGACAGTCCTTCCATCATTGTTGTCACTGCACTGTAAATCGCTGGATACAAAATTACATACAAGCATATGTCAAATTCACATACAATTTGAAACTAACATCTGATACGAGATTCTCGTATGTTTACAGAGATCTGGTATGTTTTTCATACCACATCTCACTTACTTTCGTATGTGATTGGTATGTAGCGATACGAACTATTGTCTGTGATTGGCTGTTTTACACTGAAATACGAGTTGTTGGTATGTTTTATATGCAATGCTCCACAAAAATGCTTTGCGAAAAAATCAGAATGCGAATTCATTTTGTTCATGACCAAATTTTCTGTTATTTAAATAGAATGATAATGGACACGTAATTGTGACAGTTCCAAGCATGTAGACCTATCAAGTAAAGGAAACTCAGGTTTGATGAAAATATCATAAGGAAGGGTAGTAGTACAATTTCAATAGCAAGAGCATCTACAACCTATGCCTTTGTTAAATTTTTACCGGAAAATCAATTGACTCACAGTTCGAATGTCGGCATTTTTAGGCCTACTTCTACTGACATAGACTGTAGTTGGCAGCTCATTTTCCAACTAAAATCTTAACTGCATTACAGGTTAGCAAATTGCTAAGAACATTTCTGTTATACAGTAAATATGTTTTTCGAGGATTACTTGAGACATACAAGAGCAATTCCATGCGTAATAACGTTACATCGCACGCATTTGCTACATTTCAATAATATCTTTGTGATTGATGTTAACACGTTGGCATCGATCTACCGGAAAGAATGACTAGCAGATTCCCTGAAATCTATGTTTGCATGCTTTATTTGCTTTACCATTCTTTCAAAATTCTTGCTAGACACATTTAATTCAAAATAATTAAAAATTAAAACTGTAACAACTCGGCATTCAAGAGATATCACAATGGTCATTTTATCTGCTTAAATGTGTTTAAATCTACACCTAAATACAGGGTCTTCCAGATAAATCTGGACTATTTTAAAACTTCGCTGATGATTACTAAATTGGCGTTTAGAGGATATCTATGCACCTTCTAATCTCTGTTATGAATAGTATAATCACGTCACATGATTTTTACGCATAGATATTGCTCACCAATCACGCACGAGAGCGTTGAGTAAGCATTAAAGTGGGAGACATGCGCGCATTTGTGCATTTTATGAACAACTTCAGTCATGTCTCGCGAGTTAGAGCGACGAGCAGCTGTTCTGGAAAGTTTACGTGCCGGTAAAACTGCACCAGAAATCATCGCTTTTTTGGATATTCGAAATCGCTTGTTTACAACATCCACCGGGATTATGAAAGCTCAGATGATAAGGAAAATGTGACAGGCGAAAGAAAACCTCACAAGCGTCGATCAGAAAGCAAGCGAAGTCAAGAGTTCCAGACTGAGCTTAAGAACACGATCAATGAAGACCCCAGCAAGTCCATGCGCCAGTTGGCCCAAGACATGGACGTCGCACGTTTAACTATCCACAGGTCTGTCCACGAGAATCTCGGTTACCAATCCTTCGTCTTAAGGAGGCGCCAGCTGCTGACTGAAACCACGAAGGAGAACCGAAAACTGAAGGCGGAGGCTCTGGTGAATGACCTCAAGAGGGACAGTGCTGGAAAACTCAGGTTTTTCTCTGACGAGAAAAACTTAATCCAAGACCGGAAGGTTAACCGTCAGAACAAAAGATAGCTGTGCGAAGATCCAGGGGGAAGATTTTCACAGCACCATGCCTGCGTCTTTCGAGCCTTGTGAGCTGGTGCTGAGTCCTGTTGAAAAACATAATCCCTTCCATTCGCGATTCGGTCCATCCAAGGTTTAACAATGGAACTCAGTACTTCGATGTAGGTTTCTGCATTGATGCGGAGTCCTTGAGTGAAGAAATGCGGTGGCATTACGTCAGCTTCACTGCTGACCACTCCAAGAACCATCACTGATGCGGAAAACGTGCTTCGCATTGTGGTTGTGACGTCCCCTGGATCTTACCAACAGTTTGCGAAGTAACGTATGTTGACCACGAAACGATGTAACAGCGATGCTGTCCTGCATTCGAACTACATTTTTAATGGATGAAAACATTCAGACAGGTATGATGCATAATATTTTTTCCGGAAAGCAGTAGCTTGTAGGATGGTCCGTTTATAACTCGAGCTTTCAACTCGCTTCCACGGGAGAAGTGACCTGACATGCGGTTGACAGCACAGCAGCGTGGATTAGAGTTTAAAAAGTCACAGATACATACAAGAAGGCACATGATTTGCACAGCTTATGTTTTCCATGGACAGTTGCAGAATTACCCACTCAGTTTGAGTACCATGATTGCATGACAAATGAGGTGGCAATCTGAAGGCAAAGTGTGACTTTGGCTCCTTGTCAAAATGCTATTTTCACGAAATGGTCCTAAAATTCGGTTTCTATAATCCGGTCCCATGGTAAGTCTCAAAAAGTTTGAATAACAGAGACGGTGTCAGCGGCATCGAAAACTATGTTTCTGTTGTAATTTTAGTCGGAAAATCAATAGGCTCTGACTGCCAGTGGAAGTAGGCCTACTTTTACCTGGTTTCAAACTCAAGAGACTATTAATTTTCTGCTTAAAATTTAGCAGAAGCGATGGTTTCAGATGTTGTTGAGGACGTCTCTTTTATTTGCATTTTATCTCGAGACTTATCGTGGGACAGTATTATCAAAACCATCAAAGACTCATTTCGCACGAGGACTATTCTGACTTGACTCCATGACTTCAACTGTGCAGCACACGACACTGCATGGGAAACCCACGAACTTTCCAACGACTAGGATACTAACATGATTTCAACTTTGCTTATATGCTATAATGGTCTCGTTGACATAGTTGATCAGTTTGCGAGTCAGGCGATGCATTTCACAGGCAAGTACACTGTAAATCGCTCAATACCAATCACATACGAAGGATGCATACCAAAATATTTTTTTGGTATATTTCTGTATTCTCTTAGTATATATTTGTATGCTTTTCGTATGCTTTTTCAAATGTGGTATGCTTTACATACTAAAGCCATACCAGTACAATGTTAAAGGAAAGCATCAATGATTTCTAATATATGTTGATTTAAGGCCTTTTGTCAATAAAGATCACACTAATGTTACTACTCTTCTGTAAGTAGTGAGATAATGACATTCAAGCGTCATTCTTTCAATACCGAATTCGATTTTAATACACGTAAGTCCAAGGCATTTCATGAATAATCAATAAGATTTCAACCATCAACAATTATGCATTATGCAATTTTGAAATTAAGTATATTATCAATCCGAAATAAAAACACATATAATTCATGAACGCAAAAATAGTTATGTTTGAGATATATAAGTCAACATGATCTCACTAAAGATATCGTTTAAATGAAATGATGTTTATCAACTTGGGTCATAAAGTAGAGTTAAATAAACCTCTTGTTAATGTTGCCTGACAAGTAGCATCGACGACATATTCGTGGAGCATAAAATTCACAATAAATCTAATGTACTCAAATATCACTCTATCAAACAAAAAATATTCACCACTTGTATTACCGAAAAAAGTTATTTGACAGTAGTATGTAAAACATACATTTTTTTGCTATGTGACTTGAAGCTGCACATACCAAATGGATACCAGAGGCATACGAATAAGAATGAATTTCCATCGGGTCTCGTATATAAAACATACCAACAATTCGTATTTCAGTGTAAAACAGCCAATCACAGATAGAATAGTTCATATCGCTACATACCAATCACATACGAAAGTAAGTGAGATGTGGTATGAAAAACATACCAGATCTCTGTGGACATACCAGAATCTCGTATCAGATGTTAGTTTCAAATTGTATGTAATTTTTATATATATTTGTATGTAATTTTCGTATCCAGCGATTTACAGTGTAAGGAGAGTTTCTGACTCGATATAATTTATTGGTCGAAAGTAACGTCGCACAGCGTGACGGGCCTTCGGCGTCCAGCACCTTCTTACGGTCGATAGTCAAATGGCGGTCAGCAGACTTGGTGTGAAGATTTATAAAGAATTGAATGGTATTAAGAATTGTGTTGCTTGTTGAATGTGAGGTGATCAAAGTGAGAAGGCAGACTGTAGCAAGGTAATTCATGTCTTCTATTGATTGTTGGCTTCAAGTGTGTAGTAGCTTTTGCTTCAGTAAATGTTGTGTCTCGAGTGCTCGTCAGCTTAGAAATGAGATCGACCTGAAAATCCTCGATGCTACTACCTAGATCATTATGTTTGCTTTTGATATGCTCATAGAGAGCGCTGGATGCAGTGATAATACGTAGTATATAGGTACTCATGTAATAAATGTGGAGAATGCTACATTGGAAAGACTAAGAAAATTCTCCACTCGACACGCAGAACACAGACGTGCAATAATTAATAAGTCTGCATCCAGCGCTCTCTATGAGCATATCAAAAGCAAACATAGTGATCTAGGTAGCATCGAGGATTTTCAGGTCGATTTCTATTCGACTGATACTGTACTACGATACTGTATCATAATATATATATATCTATAATATATATATAATATATATATACTGTATCGATACTATAATACTGTACTACGAGCACAAAATAAGTTATTGAAACTTTATGTTTACGTGCGATGTAGCGCTGATATTCTTGGAAACGGACAATTTTGAAGATAAATTGATGTGAAATACACACGATAGGATTTGTAATTTATCATCGTTTATGTCGCGATACTCTCGAGGTTCCTCTTGAGACCTTGGATAACTGTTTACAATGATGAAACATATTTTCTGTAACGTTATTGCGCTTGAATCGTAGTAAGGTTACATTCTATGCAGCATTTATGACGAGTGAAAATCAATTTCACAGTTGTTCCATCATAAGTAACCGATGCTACCTTAGGATATGAGATTATGCCGCATTCGGCTCAATGGATAATCCTGCAAATTAAAAAATCGCTCTGAAGCGTAATAACGTTACATTTTGTACATGTGCTATACAATGTAAAATTTCTCAGCAAAAATTAATGATAGAATGACTCTATACATATTTTTCCATCATTTTTGATCTGATTTGAAAGCGTGACCGTTGAAAAGAAAAATAATTGACTCTTCTTGTGCAAAAAATTCATGATGAAATTCACGTAAAAAATAATGTAAATTCAAAAAATGGAATTTTGAAGAAAATTTGACAAATTCAGCTATAAATCGAATTCAAACGCAAAATTCAACATCAGATTCAGACTTGTGGAAATTTTGATATGAAAAATGTGTTTACAGTCAATTTCCGACAAATTAATTTTTTGACCTAAATGTTGACAGTCTCGTGGAATTGCACTCAAACATTGCATTCAGTGGCGTCTTCTCCGTACCTGCGAGGCCCTTGGCGCATCCTCAAAAATTATTTACCAACATTTATAAAAATGAAAAGTGTTATAAAAAAATATATAAAATCCATTTAAATTCGATAGCTTCTCGTGATAGCTGTGCACAGCTTTCCGTCTCAAAATCAGACGCTCAACCTCAAGAGTGAACAGTTTTGGAGCACGTGCTTGAATCACAGCTGTTTTCTTCGAGCAATTAGACACACAAGCTAGTCGCGTGTTCAGACGGAGCACTCATGTTCAGACAGCGAAAGAGAGTTGTGTGCGTGTGAGGCAGTAAGCGCCCGCGCCCGCGCCAATATTGGTTTTCCCGATAGACATAATGCTTTGCCTTCTCCAATTTTTGCAGTGAAATTCTACGCAATTCTTGATCGAGGCGCGATGCCTGTAAGGGAAGCGCAACCCTATTGTTCCTAGCTTCGATTAATGTGAGAGAGGCCACTACGTCAACAGTAGCATGGCTGTCGTTCACACAAGACTGCGATCAGATGATGAGCGTTCTCCAATGAATGCACAGCAATGCATCTGACTCGAACACCCAGATTCGGTAGAATTCCATAATTTTTTTACGTGATTGATGTGACGCTATGCTTAGTGCTGCAGATGAGATCATAACCACGCTTTTCGTCCTAAGGGAATATACTGAAAAGATGACAGTCGCCAAGCAAGGTATCCCAACACCTAATATAAAAAGTACTCACAGAGAAAGAAATAAGAAATACACAAGACATTTTAATGCATTAAAATTTCAAACATGTGAGTGGCTGACCGGCCATGAGAAACACAAGACACTGTTGGCCTTGCCTCCTTTTTTCTCGAGAAAATGTGGTCTGGACAGAGAGGGGATATAGTGATCTCAGCTCCTTGAGTAAGGCGGTCAAGCGACATGAGCAATCACTTCTCATGCGCACTTTCACTTGACCTTAAAAAATGTTCGGAAAATTGTTATTAAAAATTCATCTTTTATGAAAATTAATGTTATAACATAAAAAAGTCTGGAATAGAAATTCCAATGCCGAGTGAAGGCTTATTGTCAGGGAGCACGTGGCGCCACTGATTGCATTGGACATATTTGATCAAATTTTCAATCATTACAAAGTTTGAATTTGGCATACAGTGGTTGTGGACCGTACTTGCATGTTTTCTAAACGCCTCAGCAAATGCGTCGTGTTGCTGCTCTCCATGAAACTTATCAACATCCTACTACATTTTTGCTATCTTCTGTCACAAACATTTTGCTAGTGAGACGACTCAGACTTTCATTTCGCTTCAACTGCAGTAGCCTACTTGCATGTTGGTTATTGGCCAATGAATTCATTATGAGAGTCATGTTGCTATGCTATACCTTTTTTGTCGTAGAAAAGTCAGCCACAAATATGAAAAGTGGAATGTGATGTTGACTGTTTAAAATTTTATCATCTCAGATGAAGTCCTGATTTCTTCATTGTGCTTTTCAGATGTAAATCGACATTATTGCAGTTTTTATGAAGTCAAGCATGATATAATAAACTTTTGGGATGCATTTGATAAGTTTTGATAAGATTTGCAAAGTCGCATATTTTGGTCAGTGCTATCAAGCAGTTAAGAAGTGTTGACTTGATTCATGCGACCGCATGGCCTTGACTTTCCGATAATTAAAAATGGAAGGTCATCATAATCGAAAATCATTCGCAAACGTAATAGGAAAGTATACGTTTCTGCCCACACGCAGGAAATGCTGTGTCCGATGTGGCTAAATTGCAAGTCGCTAGCATTTGAAACTTTCGGGATGCATTTGATAAGTTATCGGAAGCACTTTCCTAAAACGACGCTTCAATACGCTTAAAATAAAAAAAAAATTGAACCTTGACACCTGGAAAAGTCAGGGAAATTCACATTTTTCCTCAAATGTCAGGGAAGTTCTAACTTCAGCCCTTACAAGACGAATATACATACATATGTTCTCACGAAATTTGTTTGTTAATAATCTTAAAATCAAGAAATATTGATAAATTGAAGTAAGCTCTGTAACATTTTTTCTATTTTTCAATCGCAGACGGCTACATTGAATATAGAGGTTATACATATAGGCTCTAACTCGTTACAGAGCATATGAATTTAAGCGATCCGTGTAATTGGCTTACATAGCTTAATATCGAGGATTCGAGGTTCTCCTGCAATTTTAAAACGATTCCGTGTTTTGTTATGGCTGAATTGAAACGAATTACTCCAACTGTTGGAGATGCCATCATTTCTCAGTTCAACCATTTCTTGAAAGATTTGGATTCCAGAAAAGATGATCTTCTTTTTGATTTCAAAAAAGAAAAAGTTGGATTACAGTGAAAGTCTGAAAGAAAATATCAATCGGAGACCACTTTTCGATTTCACCCTAACAATTTTGCTGCATGGACAAACAAACATAGAACGCGTCTTTACTATCAGTTCTGAAGCGCTCCTCGACCAACATGTCTGCGAAGGTATTGGTCGCACGAGGGACCTTGTATGACGGTACAAGATGAACAAAATGTCTCCATGAGATACCCATCTCCAAAGTGCTGCCTTAAAATTGTCAAGCTGCACATACAAGGTGCCGTCTGTACGTGGAACAGGAGAGAAGTCTATCAACAGTTGTTGAATTGAAAGGCGCAAATGAGCGCAAGCGGAAAACTTTGCTGGAGCAAATTGATATCAAAACCAAGAGACTCAAAACGATTGAAAATCTAAACAGGAGCTCAATTAGACCGCCAATGCATTGACATGTGATGCCGAAAGAGGAGTTGACATTATGCTGCTGACTCAATCAAATGCGTTACGAAAGCGAACAGATGAATTAACATCAGAAACAATCTCGTTAGGGCGAGATATTGACAATATTGAGAAAGAATTAAAGTCTCTCTTATACTACTTATAGGAATGTGTAATTTGACTTTTCATATTTTGTGATGTTTGAGTTTAAGTTAATCATGTCAGTTGATCATTACCCTTGTTAAAATCCATAACTCTTTTCTACAGTGCGCGACAGCAAGTTGGAAACTTGGCATAAATCTACGGACACGTATTTTTTCCAACACCTTCTAAATTTTTTTACTATTAGGAAATATTGACAAATTTATAATCATCTGAAAGAGAATTTTCGGATCTATCATTTGAATGTTGTTGAATTAATTGTTTTTGATATTGGTGGTTCCTAGAGGCCCATAAACCCGAAAGCCCCAAATTTTCTTTGACTTGTTTTGACAGGCACATAAATCAATTTGAAACATTCTCCTTGTGATATTCAAAACCGTCACAAGATTGGCTTTCAGAAAATATATAGTTTGAAAGTGTTTTCTCGAAGTTTATAGGCAATATTTTGAAAGTAGTATACAGTGTAGATAGAAAATGTGGCGATTTTTTTCATTTTCAGAATGTGTTGCGATAATAACAGAAATAACGCTGTTAACTAACTCGTGGCATTTATTTACCTCAAAACAAGTGTTTTCTGCTTTTGTTGAGTTAATTTAAGGCCCTTCGAAGAAATATTTCAAATTGATTTATGTGCTTGTCAAAACAAGTCAAAGAAAATTTGGGGCTTTCGGGTTTATGGGCCTCTAGGAACCACCAATTTCAAGAACAATTAATTCAACAACATTCAAATGATAGATCCGAAAATTCTCTTTCAGATGATTATAAATTTGTCGATATTTCCTAATAGTAAACAATTTTTAGGTGTTGGAAAAAATACGTGTCCGTCAAGTTTCCAACTTGCTGTCGCGCACTGTAGTTTGCTGAAATACTAAGTGACACTTGAGCACACCATTTTGATTATTTAGATTTTGTTATATGAAGTGATATCAGCCATGTCCATGAGACGGCATCTTTTGCTAGAATTCTCCTTTATTTGCTGATTTCTGAAATCTGTATGATATTGATTGCGATAGTAAGATATTATTGATAAAGATTACAAGATAATATTATTTCCGGTTATTTTTCCTTTAATTTACTGTCCTACAAAATTGAAATAGTACGGGCTTCTACAATTTTGATTTTATGAAATTTTATTATTGTCAATTTTACTTTGAAGCAGTATCCGAACATTAAGGAGAGACTCGGATCAGGCTTTTAACGAAGTGAATTTTCGGTTAGGAGCATGGTGACCACCGCTGCGCTTTTCTTACCTTCCTGCGATAATTGCGCTACTTTTTTACCTTCACCGGGGTTTCTACGCTCTTTTTTAGACCGCAGCGAATTTGTACTCGAAGTATTTTAGAGTTTCTTCAAAAGTAGACAAACTGGTATTTCCTAGTTTAGTGTTGCGATGTGATCCGATCAGCAGCATAGAAGTGCGTCATATCGTTTTAGTGTATGTTGCCCGAATAGTGCTGTCGTCAATCAAAACTTTCATTTATCATTCTATATTTTACATAATTGCTTAGTACTATTTTTAGTGAAGTTGTATATAGGCCTACTACCTTATTCATGCCGTATCTGTCTTCGATACCTTAATGATATTCACAGGTAACAAGGACAAAGCATGCCGAAAATAGCGATAGAATTCTGTCACTGCTGTATTTAAACACACAAAACGTCACAAAACGTAGTTTGGGCTTTAGGAAAAGGATATCATGATCACTTTTAGCAACCGGAGGTAAATGATAGGGTGGGATGGGGTAATGTGGGTCTAAATTCGATCGCTTTTTTGCTCAGAGTTTCACAACTTTTAATGAAGACATGCTTGAGATTCCATTTTTCTCTCAAATGTGCTAATAATAAATAAATAAGGTCTACGATACACACTGTAATTATAACTTATAGTCCGGGAGCTAGCGTGAAGTTGTGCAGGGAACGAGGTAGTACATAAAACTTTCACGTAGCATAGTACACCGCTAACCTACTGCAAAACTTCGTTATTGATCATCGAATTTTGGTATGTCTTGTTTAAACAGAGTCGCTGGTTTCTGTCGCTTCAGTTTCTCATTTTCTAGGCGTCTAAGCACATCGTCACGGCGAACAGATGAGTTTTAAGTGAAAATATTCATGTCTGAAAAGGATGAGTTGAAATGCATCAAATCTCTAATATAGCATAATGAAATAACAGGTTATAGACCCAAATTACCCCATAGTCTTCAAGTGACTATGGCTCATTATTGATTAGGAGTTGGGTCACCAAATTTTAGCAGGATGATCTAATGGAAATACTTCAAGATTTAGTATATCTAGTTAGTTTGTCGAACCATATTTGTCGTCTCTAAAGAGAAGTTCGTCACTAGTACTTTTTTTCAACAGTACATATTCCTCTAAGATAAACAAACACATCTCACTCCTTTACAATGAGGCGCAAATTTGAACTAATGCGATGTAAAGCTACGTTAGTGCATTGGTTAGCATCAGTTAAAATTTCAGATTGATAGGCGAAATACTCTCAGTTCCAGAACAACTTATGTAAAATAGACCCAAATTACCCCATTCCACCCTATACATCACAATGATATTGAGACCAATTGTCAGGAATGAGGATAAAGTCCAGACATGCATCTTTTCTTGTAGGATTCACAACAGCATTAGTCAAATTGAGGTTCAACTCAAAAATTGATTGATCAGCATGGTTAAAGTCACCACAAATAAGCACATCCGTCAGTGATGGATCATTTATAAGATGCTGATCAATAGAATTCAATACATAATCAAACGTACCCAGTGGGGTGCCTCAGGGCAGTGTTATTGGGCCCCTTCTGTTTTCTGCAGTTATTAATTCTTTGAACCCATCTGTGATAATTCACACTTTTTTTAAGTACGCTGATGACGTCACAATTTTGCACTTCCTAAGTATTGCATGTGAAGATAATTTGCAGAATGAGTTTAGTCATGTTGAGAGCTGGTCAAAGAATATTGGATTGTCAATAAATTATGAAAAATGTTCCATCATGAATTGTACTACTAAAAAGTTCATGTCTTTACCGCAAATTTCGTCCAGTGAAGAAACTTCAGAAATTTTTGTTACCGTGTCTCATCTAAAGCTCCTTGGCATTACATTTTCGGAAGATCTGTCCTGGAGGGAGCACATTTCTATCATTGTTAAGAAATGTCTTAGACGTTTGTACATTCTACGCAATTTAAAACGTTGTGAAATGTCACCTAAGTTGATGTTTGAATGCTATGTTTCGTTCATCCGCTCTGTCCTTATTTATGGCTATCCTACTTTTTGCAACCTACCAAAGTGCTTGTTGCATAAGATACTTCGTGTTGAGAAGCTAGCTGCTCGATTTTTCCGCAGTTATGATTTTAATGATTTTTCCACTGTTAGTGAGAATCTACATAACGTCTGTACCTTAAGATAGAAGTGTTGGCGATCATCCACTACGTGCTATGTTTCATGAAAGGACTCCTACCTTGAGAAATCCTCATTGTCTAAGAGCGCCACGATATAAAACTACGCGGTAAGGCAAAAGTTTCATTCGCTTTGGGAGATAAGGTCTGCAATTCTTGTATTTTATGTTTTAATGTTTTGTGGTCTTTTGTCAACCACCATTTGTCCATGCGTTCACCGCACAATGTGAGCCATAATAAAGTTCTACTCTATTCTATTCTAATCACAAGCTTCGCATCTGGACTGCCGGCTTAATTGACCGTCATGTGGAAGATACAAGATAGGGGAGACCGGGGCTAGTTGTTACAATTTTTGATTTTTTTGAGATTGTGACCGAAGTATTTGTGCTTTTAGCCTAATTTCTTTGCTGGAACATGTTTAGATCGTGAGACATAATGTTCATGCAGTTAGAATGAAGAAAAATTAAATACTATTCCTGTGGCAAACATTTAATTACAAGTAAAAATTTGAAACAAATTGCCCCATATACGGGGCATATAGTTACAGCAATCGGGGCAAGTTGTTACAAACGACGTTATAATTATATCGTCATCAATGTTTCATTCTAATATACCAAACCCGGTAGCATGAGAAATATGACCAAAAAATATGAGGATAGTACAAAACATTCTCAAACGCACACTCACTAAGATTTCTATATGTTTATAAGTTGCAAACATGACATACAAAAGGCCCTTCATTCTCGGTGCAGTCCGCGTGGGCCCAATCACCGCACTCAATACACTGAACCCACTTTTCACCAGGTACAGAGTTTTCAAACGTATCGCCACAAAACAAGCAGACATTTTCTTCGGATGTAACTGCCTTGCTTTCAGCGCGCTGCTTCTTCTTCGTGATACGTGCCTTTTTCGCAGGCCTATTTTCTCCCTTTTGCTTCTTTTCTTCAAACAGCTTCTTCTTTATCGGTGAACTAGTCAACATTTCGGTTCTTCGTCTTCTGCCATTAGGTCTACTTTTCCTTGGCAGAGCTTGGAGAACGGGCGAATCATTTCTGGAGACACCTGCAGAACTGCAGTCATGCCCAGACCTGGGCTTGACTCATTTGGATGATCAATGCTCTGCCGAGATGTCCCTGGCATGTCACTTAGAGACTGATCCGTTGTAAAGCGCTGCGGTAAAAGATTATCATCATGACATGGCCTATCGAAAGACAGATGAGCAATTTGGCTATCTTCCTCATGCTCAACGGGAACCGGTGGACTCAAAGGCCTATCGGTTGTGTAACCAGGCAAAAATTCGTCGTCAGTGAATATATGTCGATTAAAAGGGAAAATTCCAGACACTCGAAAGCCACTTAGAATATTCAATGGGGACAAAGCTCGTGACCAAGCATCGCTGGCAATTTTTGGTATATCATAGATCGTCATTGTTTTGCCAGGCTGAGCCTTTTGCCAAGAATCACATGAAGCATTATAATATTTCTTCAACGGACCGCGTAGACACTTTGGTCCAATGGTTGGAGTTTGTGGGAACAATGTGCGGGAAAAGACACAAGTACAATGCCATGTTCTCTACAAAACTCAATACAATCGTAGTTCACATGTGATTCATGATTGCCCAAAAGAACTAGAACTGGCTTTTCAGGTGAGCTACGGACAGTGGTTACAAAATGCTGCAAAAATATTATAAAATTGGGTCCTGTCATCCATCCTAATGGACAAGGCTATAACGACTTAGGCTATTGACTTGTAGACAATTTATGTTATCTGCTGCCTGAATGGTATTTTTTCTCATCTGCAGCAAGTTGCTATGCACAGCACTCTCGAATATGTTTACTATAACGGCTACAACAAAAGCAATTGTTCAATAAGTCCATTGACATCTGTTTATAATCTTAAAAGTGACAGCGAAATGTTACTCACCTCTTGCCTTGATCGCCAACTTGACAATGAAACGTTATCGAATGATACCGATGGAGCAAGCTGATCGGACATCCCTTAAGGACATCACTTTTAGCCATTCACAGTGAAAGTTGTTTTCTTCTCGAGATAACATGAATATCTCATAAACTGGCTCATAACGTAGCGAGTACCGAATGGTTAGGTGTTGGGGCAAGTTGTTACACTGTAACAACTTGCCCCATCCCTGCTGTAACAAAATGCCCCTTGGGCAATGATTTCGGATAAATCACTCTACAGCTGAAAAGGCTGCAATTTGCGAAACATAAAGACTTACAATCTCGAAAGCATACACACAAGTACTCTCAAACAGATAACTGTGAATCTGAGACTCATTTGACGCATTGAGTAACAAATTATGCAAAAACTTGAAAAATTACTCGAAGGACGGAAAAACGATTTTTTTATCTGAAGTTCACATAATATGATAAATTGAACTTCTTTCATGGGGAAAATAATGCGTCAATAAAGGTTCATCTTTTGCTAGTTACGCGTCAGATTTCGCTTTGTAGTTTTCACTGTAGGCCCACTGTAACAACTTGCCCCGTGTAACAACTAGCCCCGGTCCTCCCTAACTTACAAAAACGAGAAAAACATTTTCGTAATATGGAGCATCAAAAGTTCAACATCATTTTCGGCACTGTAAATAGATCTAGTCGTAAGAACTTTTCGATTTGCACTGCTACTATGCTACTTAGACTGCTCTTAGCAATGAAGTTAGAATTAAATTGTATATAGCATCGATATATTCCAAATAATGGAAGGTCAAGGAAAGCAGCTTAGTCATACAAATCTTCTTGTACGAGTATATCAAAACTTAAGTAGGGCCAATAGCGTCTTCTCCGTACCTGCGAGGCCTTCGGCGCGTACTCCAAATAAGGTGCTTCTATTCTTCCCCCCCCCAAATCTTTCAAGTTTTCTAAAATCTTCAAATTTCGCCAAAGGTAGTCACATTGGGTTTAGAATGGACTTCATCTGTCATTGAGTGACACTACAACACGACTGAGAAGTCTTACTTGAACCTGGGATGAAGGATTGGTCCCTTGGATATTCAGTTAGAACACAAGGTACAGCTGGGCTTGGCCACGCGAAAGTCAACATTTTGAGTGAAAAATGAAATTCAAGTTATGTTTTTCTCCTTCATACTTCTGAAAAGCTCCAATTCTCTAGTTCCTAGAACATGTCTCATTTTTGTCATATCTTCTGTGGTTCAATAGTAGTCGAAGTTTGGCGAAAAAATAAGTTTTTGACGTCGCGTTTGTTACTTATGAAGCCTAATATTCAAGCTCTTGATTTTCATCAATGTTGATGTGTGGGAATCTATTTCTCTGTGGATGTATAATCCATTGGTAATGCTTAGTAATTATATGACAGGTGATATAGTCATAAAATCTTCGAACCCCATTTTTCCAGGTGAATTAAATTTATGCAATTGAGATTCCGTTACCAAATGTTCCATGTTTTGTTGTCACCAAAAATCATTTTTGTGTGAGTAACAGAATTTCATCAGAAAGAAAGCATTTTGATGCATATTAACACGTTGTATATTCAGCTATCGAAATTTTGATATTTTTCATTGTTAAATTAGGTAACATTTTTATGAAATTCCTTTACCGGTAGCGGAATTTCAAATGTTTATCAAGTCATAAAATCACATGAAAGCTTCTCTCACGCTGGTTTCTATCCCGATCACAATACCTATTTGACATGCCATCTTTCTACGAGTATTTTCGTTTATTATCAGAACCGATAGTTTCATCCTTGGTTGAGATTGCAAAACAATAGCTATCACCTAAATGTAGGCCTACTGAGTCAATACTTTTGTTGATTTAGGAAAGCAAAATGATGAAATTGTTTGAAGTAGAAATAAACAAATAAATATAGATAATATAACTCTATCAGGCATGAAAATATTCCGGGTTTTTGGAGGGGAAATGAAACATTTTTGTGAATCGTAAAATAATGCAATAAAATTTATATACCTAACCCTAACCACACGTCTTGCCAAACTTATCAATATTTTGTCATTTATCAAATTTTTTGTTTTTCAATTTCTTTTGACTTTCCTATAAATTGCACTTAAATAGACATGGATTCAAAAATTTTCGCGCTACGCGATTATTTTCAGATATCTATTATCAGCTCCGCAGGCCGCTCGCCATGAATTTTTGGATCTGTTAGATTTTCCGGGTTTTTATTTTCGGTCCATTTTCATGCCTGCTCTATAATTAAGGATGCATTGCTGTCTGTGTAACTATACGTAACGTAGGTACACAGCCTACTACTGAATAAATTTTGACGTACTGAATATTTTTGACCGCATCTGCACCCTTGATATGAGGACCAATGTCCACTTTCACAGAAACGTCTACTGTGAAGAAGACCAAGTTTTTGCATAACCACGCTAATACTGCATCCTGTAGTCATGTTGAATGCTATCGAGATTCAGGTTAACAAACTTAGTTACGATTGCGATTCATTCATCTAGCCGTTTAAATCTCAAATGTTTCAAACATGCACTTTTATGAGATTTTATTGTTATTGGTTTTACTGGATTTTATGAGTTATTGGATGACAGGTCAAAATGAAGAAAATGTCTGGTAGCTGTCGTTTTGATGTACAAGAGTGCAAGTCTGTTTGTAAACTTGAGCCATTTTTGATTACCTTTGTATCTAAGAAGTGAACGCAATTATCGCTTTTCTCAAATGTGAATTTTATGGTTGGAAAATAATTGTTCGCATAATTTTCAAAGTCTTGTAAAGTTTCCCATCCATGCGTCCATATCATGAAAATGTCATCTATATAGCGCCACCATACCAAAGGTTTTAATTGTGCATTTGACAACAATTGGCGTTCAACCCAATCCATAAAAAGAATAGCATAATTAGGCGCCATTTTGGTACCATAGCAGTTCCTTGTACCTGGGTATAAAAACCTATATAAAATTGAAAAGTATTCATTGTAAGAACCAATTTTGCCAGCTTCAGTGAAGTATCTGAGCTGGGATATGAATTCCCTTTCGTATTTAATGCTTCACGTATTGCTCTTAGTCCATCACTATGAGGAATGTTCGTGTATAGAGAATTGACATCGGCCGTGACAAGGATGAAATCAGATGTAAGCTCCTTTTCAGACTTTCTAACTTCTTGATGAAATCCGTTGTATCTCTGATGTATGAGGTCACATTCTGAGCCAAGGCTTTAATTTGTGAATCGATGTAGGCGCTTATTTTCTCTGTCACACTTAAGCACGAAGAAACAATTGGTCGGCCAGGACAAGTAGAAATACATGTATTCTTATGAATTTTTGGAGTTGAAAATGGAATTTCTTGTAGTCATTGGAGGTTTTATTGATTCCATAGTTTTGGATTGATAGTTTACCATGCTGGACTAGCCTATCCAATTCCATTATCACTTTCTCTTTAAATATTATTGTTTGATCAACAGATTCTTGTTTGTATGTTGTAGTATCTTGCAATTGACGGTAGGCCTCGTTGCAATAATCTTCTTTCTTCCAAGTGACTATCGCGCGTCCTTTGTCACAAGGTTTTATAACGATGTCCGGATTGTCTCGTAGAGATTTCAAAATCTTGAATTCTTCATAATTTAGATTACTCGTAGTTCTTGTGACCTTAATAGTTTGAACATCGTTCTTGATTGATTCAACAAATGCCCTCGTTGCATGAGTTTGATGATGATTCAATAATGAGCTTCAGAATGATGCCGTGCTTGTAAATAAATCATAGCGACTAAACTCTTTAGGTTTGATGGCAAAACCAAGTCTCTAGTTCAACACAAGTTTTTCTTCTCTTGTCAGTTCATTGATGTCAGAGAGATATAACAGTTTTATTCAAATCTTCATCGCTGATCTCAGGACGAATTCTTCTCGGAGGAGGTTTACCACGCACAAAACGTCGACGTCGATTTCGAGGTCTGATAATACTTTCAAAGGTAAAGGTAATTTCATTGATGAACATGCGTTTGACGTCGAAATAATGACAATTTGTTAAATTGCAAAGTTTGTTTACAACTTTGAAATCAAATGTTCAGACGACTGAATTTCAGACGATGTCATTACGACTGAAATCAAATGTTCAGATGGCATCACAGTCCTGCGTTTATGATTTGGTATTGCATTGGTGTCCGTGGCACAGTGGTTGCGTACTTGGACTAGCGATCTCATGGTCCAGAGGTCGAACCCGGAAAGTGTCATTGGAAGTCGGCAGGAAGGGCATCCGGACTACAAAGCACCACAACGCTCCAAACAAAGTCTGACTTAAGTCAGCACCGTCCAAGACCCCAGTAGGGGTAAAAAGTGACGTAAAATCCGTAAAAAAAAAATTGCATGAATCAATGCTTCATAGTGCCTTCTCAGTTCTATCACCATTTGAATTTGGAGTGACAATATTTGTTTTCTCCACTTTTCATTTATTGCTAGGCTATGAAAGACATTCTATTTGCTTCATATTGTTCTATTGATCCCTATGTGCTGTACGGGCAAGTAAATGAAATGTTTCCTTTCGTATTCCTCCTCATTATTTTCATCCTCTAAGTATTTGAAATTTACTTGTTTTGTTGGTATAGTCAAAAACATTTTCTTAGCTGAATTTCCTGCTGATGAGCTTGAGTGCTTCACGATCATTTCATATACACGTATTTCTGATTGAGTTTCAGGGTAACATTGTGGACTGGTTGTTCTTTTCATTATTGAGTGGTCGAATCCTTCGTTTAATTCGCCCTGATTAAAATATGAATGAAATAAGAATTGTATATGAAAATTCAGTATTTCTCATGAATGAGGTGTAATATTTTCCATTTTCAGAGACCTCAGACGAAAGCTGCGAAGTCGATTCCGCAAGTTCCTCCGAACGATCACCATTGAAAGAAAATGTGATTGACTACGGACGTGGTTGTGACTAGAGCTACTTCCAAACATGTTTCAGTAATTTGAACAGTTAAATGTATTTCTATATCTCGGCAATTGCTTGATTATCATTTGTATAAGATTCATGTAATACAACTTTTGCTACAATATTTGTTCTTATATATATAATACAACTGGGTGTTACAATAGAATTATATAGTATATTATCTCGCATGATGGTTACAGAATTTTGTTCCAAAATGAATAGGCCTATCATAAAGATTGCAGAGTGACAGTTCGCCTCGATATAAAATAGAAGTGCTTAAATTGTTCAAGTCCGAGGACATCTTTCGATTATTTGCTCAGGGGAGCTGGCGGTCAGCAATCCCTATGATAGGCCTATTCTTTTTGGAACGAAATCCTAAAAATACCATCGTTCATAACAGTGTAAAAAGGCCTATATGAAGAATACTAACATGGCCTAGCCTTCAGAAATAGTAACTAAATTCAATTATGCCAACATTAGGCCTACAAGTCATGTATACTGCCACGGATTCCTACCTGCAGTGTTACCAGACCTGCGCAATTTTTTGCACTCTATATGGGTGAATTCTTCCGGAAATTTGGCATAGCTTCTGTTTTAATTGGTCTCGAGATTCGTCCAGAAACGTTATAAAACACATGGGGTAGGGTCTTCTATCTATAAAATTGTTGAGAAGCAAAAATGTGAGATTGATGATAAATCATTTTTGCCTATATTTTGCTTCATTTGTGATCATCTTTTGTATTATCATTTATTAGTAAAAAAATTTTATTAGAAATATTTATTAGTTATTGTTTTAATTTAGAAATATGCTCACGAATTTACAATCTACCAGTCGAACCCGTCTTATTGCAACAAAATCTCTCGGTCCCAAATGTTTCCGGTCTTCACCATTCCCGCAGCCTCTGTTATTGCAAAACCTGTCTTATTTCAATGAATTTTCACGGTCCCACAGACTTTGCCTTTCATTGCCAAAACACTCAATCTGCGAAAATCGTTGAGATAAACTAACAATCGAATATTGTCAGATAATGTAGGAAATAACCCACTGGAAAATGTTCCGTTGTTTTAACGGTGGATGTCGACGTACGTCGCACAAAAGGTGAACTTGCACCGGTGTGCATACGTTAACTGTTCCAACAGCATGGAATTCAACGATAATCCAATGGTTGACATCCTCCGTATATATCCAGCAGTAAATCCCATATAGACCCTCAGTATTGTAATACGAAAATTCTCGACTAGGCCTATGTCAAAAATCCAACAAACCGTTCAACTGCAAAATCACTCACAATTTTATCCTGCAAATGCTGAGCAATCCAACCAAATGATTCCAATGTCATAGAGATAGATAACTGCAAGCAATATGACTTAGCCCCTACAACATTGAAACGTTTCCGTTATGTTTCAAGTTAGTCTCAATACGTCTCATTATGTTCCCCAGACACAAAATGTCGGGTTGAGAGTTTTAAGAAAGGTATAGTATAATCTAAGTAAAATTAGACCATATTGAATGATCATTTATTAGTTATTGATCTTTTAACTGATGTATCGAGGTAAAATGATTATTCGTCTCTTTTTCGTTCCCGCACGTCTCGATAAGTTTCATTTCATTCACCATCATCCAACACCTTGTTGATATTTAATGTGAGGTTTTTCATAATCAGAAGACCACATATTATGATAAGATTCACATTAAATTAAGCTCATTACTCTAGTTTGTCTGACACGTAATGAGACGAATTGAGACTTATTGAAACGTTTGTTTTATAAGTTTCAATTGGTCTCAATTTGTTTCATGCGAAACTTTAACTTTAAAATGAGGCATGCCTGAATTATCGTATAAATTTGTCGTAATCCCTTTTCAAAAAAATCTGATACGATTTGATAATGAATTTGGAATATATGGAATTCATTTACGATTCGTTCCTTCACAATTTGATATATATTATCAATGTTGATCTATTAAATTGTCGTGACTTTGGTTGCTGGACACGTCAAAAAACTTCGGAAGTCTGCTTTACACTCAATTTGAATACGCAAAAATTTTACAGCATATACTATGCTCATGGAGTTCTATATGTAGTCTATATATGATTTAAAAATTCATCATTGGTTTCTACCCATGCATTTCTTATATTAATCGGATTCATGCTTGGTATCAGAAGAATCACAATTTTGCGACTACATTTGGAATAGATTATAATTGCAACATTTTGATATTATCATACAGTACTAAGTCTTTTTACGGCTGTGCTTATTCAATGCATGGACTGAGTCTGTCTTTCGATGATTTACGCAGCTTTAAGATAAAGCGGTCATAGTGTACCCATCGCATTTCATTTCCGAATAGAGGAGAACTGCGCACAGATTATTTCCCCACTCCCGCCTGAGCGACTGACCTTCAATCGACGCCTCACCATCGATAATCACATGACAGCGAGAAGGGAAACGTGCAAACGGTCTTCATTTCATTCCTGGCTACTCCGCGCATCGAACGTGATTCATTTGTCTAGCATTACGATTTTAGTGAAACGTCTACGACTTAGACCAAATTTTCTTAAACGACGCCTTGATCACCATCTTTTCTTTGGACATTTAGAGGAACTCAAATTCGCGAACCACATTCGACCTCCACAATCAATTTACAGGTCATTTATTTTGTCTTTTCAAGTTGCCGACTAAGCTTTTACCGTTATCATCTTACAAAATATTTTGTGATTTGGTTTACTTCATATTTAGTGACTTGACTCTATTTCCTACATTCGTCGCTGAAAACCAGGGCTTTGAATGTCATCTCGTGATAGTTTGATGCATTCTGACCACAAAATGTGTTTGGATCAATATTACCAATTGCCAGAGCTTACAGGTGAGATGTCTATATTCCTTTCATTGCCTAAGTTTAAATGAATTAATTCTGTATTAGTTATACACGTATTTTCAGGAAATTATATGATTTACATTTTGAAACTTCATGAAATCACAAAAAATAAAAGAAAAATGAACTTAGTTGTCAATAAAACGATAGCGTCATCTGACATCAATTAATTTGTTGCGAATTTCTTCACTCTTGAATTCTATCCGAGTCAGATTGCTTCCTCACGCCTAAGATAATTTATCATAATTAGAGGCTTGCATATTCCGAATGTTTTGTAATCCTGGAATATTATGTGGTAAATGACATCGATCGCCAGTCGCGGGTATAATTTAATTATTATTGCTGAGACTACTGTTATAAATACGTACGTGTACACAATTCTTAATGTTTATGGACTAGTGCATGCAATATGTTATGATTATGCGTGCATCCATTTGTCGAAAATCTATTTTTTATTTCCTCCAAAGTGCTACATGAGTGTAATTTGAACCAGTCGGATGTGGATTAATTGTGCCATGTTAAGTCCTCATGCAAATTGAGTGCAAATCCATGTATCTATGAATTGTCCATCATCTTTTTAAAACTCTGTTTCATTATCTAAGAAAAAGACTTTCTGAAATACTCTGTAAATGTTTTAATGATGTGAATTGTTTTTTAAAATAAGCTTATACTATGAATGTTAACGAATTGTGCCATTCGAAAGATGTTTTGCAAACTTATGGTTTTTGCTTATAAAACAAAATCTTTATTGTGTATTTCAGAGAAAGAATCGCTGTCTACAACAATCAAAACTGAAAATATGAATGGATTTAACCAAATCAATTCATCGAGTCCGTCCATATGGCAAGGGAGAATCTTTTGATCACTGTGTAGGACTGGCTTTTTTCTGAGAGGTGAGTGATTTCTTGCATATTTTTGTCACTGTCTCCGAACCCCATTCCAAGTCCTTAAACCCCATTCCAAGTTCGTAAGGCTTGGCAGTTTAATAGCTGGTAAGAGGATAATTTTTATATCACTTTATCTTTTACCATCGATTGTACTGAGTGGTGAGTGGACTGGAGCTGGTTAGCACTTTTGTACGACAACTCTGTTTTTTCTTTTATTGTAGGCCCTATTCCATCTATTTAATATTGTCATTGGTTTGGGTATCTCCATCCATACTAGACCTTAGTCGCATTGGCTTAATAAAAATTTGAATTACATCTATTAACATCTTCTCGATCAATTGCATCTCAATGAAATCATATAACGGGCTGATGTGTTCAAGTTTTCTGTTATTAGATGGAGGCTGGACTAGTAAGTCATTTAATGTTTCCATGTATTCTGTTTTGATAAGCGATATTACATCACCTGCTTATCGATCAATTGCAGGAAACACAAAGATCTCAATGAAGTCATGTAACGGGCTGATGTGTTCAAGTTTTCTGTTATTAGATGGAGGCTGAAGACATGGTAAGTCATTTAATTTTTCATCAATGTCTGTTTCAACTGCGACACAGTGCATGATGCTGTCAATTTTAGAACTCGCATCTAAAACTGCTGTTATTGTTACACAGACGTGAGCGGCGAACATTTTATGTTATCGAACTTGAATTGCTTCCAATAATTTATCAAAAATGTATCCCTGTAACATTCTAACGAAGTTTCATGGAAACGTTTTGAAACGTTTTTTGAAACGTTCCGTTACGTAAACATAATGTGCAAGCGTTACGTATCGGAGACGTTTCCTGAAACTTATATGGAACGTTTCCGAAACGTAACGTTACGTCACATTGTTGATGGGGTAGGGAGCCATTGCTGTACGCACTTTGACATGACTGACAGAAATGTCAATCCAACTTCAAGCAAGCACAATTCTAAATCCAAATTCATTTCAGATGATACTTAACTTACGTGAGATTGAACCTCAATAAAGGGGAAACTAGGACTTTCGTTCAAAGCACCTGAAAAAAAGTGATCAAATTATTATTCACATATCACACAAAATAATCTCTCAACGACTTACTTACATGCGCCAGGGTATACCTTTCTCATTGTTTTCTTCTCTTACCTTAGAAATTCATTTCGTAATTCTCCAATGTAGGCTATGTTTTCGACAAGAATTCTGAAAAACAAGATGTCCTTGCACTGAGCAGGTTAGATGATAAGAATAAGGTTTTGCACATAATATTGTTTCGAAGCATGCATGAATATTTGAAATTCCAAATGAATTCCTTCAATTGATTATTATTGTTCGAAATTATTGATCATCGAGATACAACAATAGCAGAAGCAAACGCAATACGCTTAAATCCGCAATCAACAGAAAGTTCGACCTTTCGGATTACAACCGTATTGTAAACATTGGTTTCTTTGCGACACATCGCAGCAAAATTGGCAGAACTTTTGTCTTGTTGCTTTTGTTCTTTTTGTGTAGCGAAACGAAAATTAAAATGTTTCTCTACATTTAGTTTTTACTGGACTGGAGATCGATATGTTCTGCAGTCACGTATAGAAAGTGATCAGTTTGTAGCGGACTATAGCACCTTGACCATTACAGTGAACATTTATAGTCAAGAATAGTTCATAAAAAGTGTTCTTGTTTTCAAGTTAAAAATCCCTTCCTATTGTCAATTTTACTTTCATGTGACAACGATCAGGGCAGAGTCCTGTTATATAGACTTTGCGTCTCATGTGTCTGCATGTATCAGAGGCTAAACAATGTGATATGACCTCAATTTCATGTTCAGGGAAGACAGAACATGCTTAGCGGTTCATCTTAGTGGTTCAAGCGGCAGCGCAGACAACCGTAGACGACGCGCAAACTAAAACGGTCGCCCGCGCGTATTCATAAACATTTCCCATGTTTTAACAGCATCAGATCAAGTGGTTTCTGACTCTTAGTGCAGCGCGTATGTACGCGGGTAGAAGAATAGAATGTCCTTAACTACGGATGTTTGGGGTGTTCCGTAATTACGCGTGAATCACGCGTGGCATGTCACCTAGTGCAGTGTAGATTTAGTGAATCATAAAATCATGACGATGAAAATTGAATTAAAAACATGAAATTTCAGCCAAGAAAGCAAAATCAGATCTCGTCTTTTTCATGAAGACTTCCATTGATGCAGTTCATTGGATTTCCTTGACCATCAGCTTTTTATTTCCGCTCAGCTACTCGATGATTGCTCAAATATTTTTTTGGACCACGGAAAAAGTGAATCTTTTCATATAAAAATTTTCACTACAGATACTTTTTAATTGAGTCGACACTCTACCTAAATATCCTTACTCTATGTTTGCTGAAACAAACAAAAGTATTTTGACATTATATATAGCTATTGCCCGGTGAAAAAAAAACTGTCGGTGAATTGTCGGGAAGCAGGCTTCCCGACAATTGACCGACAGATCCCGACAGTTTTTTATTTTCACCGGATAGTGTTTAAAATTTTCCGGTAATTTATTTTAAGTTGCCTTACCGGTAATTTATATTGAAGTCCGTTTAACTTCAAATCGAGCGAACCAATATGCTTTCATTTTAACTAAATACACACTTGGCTTAATCTGATTCTGATGAAGGCTTGAATTTTGCTCAACGTCTGATTCTTTGTCATAAATATTGCAATTGAGAAATGAAAAATTGACAGTTTTAAGAAGTTTGTTGGTATCTCACCAAATAGACCATAGTAATCAAAAGTTTGACGGCAAATAAACATTGTTCTCAGGATATTATAATATATTATAATATTTTGCAAATTATGCACTGCAGATCCTTAGCTTTCTATAAATACAATCCAAACTACTGGGTGTTTAGTATAAAAGTAGAAAATTCCAAATTTATGCTTGCATAGTTTGTAATGGGCATTCCAAGAATTGTAATTGCGATTTCTAAGAATTGTGACTGGAAATCCCAAGAATTGTAATTGGTTGATAGCTGTTATATGACTGGTTGATTTGTATTGTTTTGTACGAAATAAGAAGAACATTCCAGTACCATCAATGTCATTATATTGTGCAAATGCCTCAGTTAACTGATTTCCAGCGTCAAGTGATCATGTTATTTAAAACTGAGCATCCCACGTGGGGCCTTGGTAAATGCGGCGAAATTCAGCCGAACTTCTTCAGCACAATTACAAAAAATCAGTTCACCCTTGGCTAAGCGAATAAAAAAAGAAGGCAATGCAGCCCATCGCAAGCGTGGTACCGCCACAAAATTTGACAACAATGCACGGACTGCTGTTTTGGATTTGGATGTTACGCCAGTCACACCAACTGAATATGTCATTAGGGACTGTGAATG
>CAJQUW010010388.1:0-162402 GCA_907163375.1 Prostheceraeus crozeri
ATGAACCCAAAATCTCTGTCAAATTTTCTAAATGATTATTAATTTTGTCAAAATCTACTGATGATAATTCTCTCGAAGACATTTTTGAACTAAAAAGTTTAAATAAATATTATAGATAAAAATCGTAGATAAAAATCATAGATAAAAATCATAGATAAAAATCATAGATAAAAATTAGAAACAGCATATTTCAGCTACGGGCGAAGCCCTTAAAGACATCAGAGATGTCCCGTTATACTTTTATAATCCTCTTCATTTAGAATCTTCTTTTCTAACAGTCTTTTCAATATAGCATGAATTTCATTGAAACTAGAATAATGTCCTTCTTTTATTGCAGATATTAAAATATTTAATCTATTTAGTAATTCTTGTGGATCATCTGGTAAGAATACAGTTGTTTCTGTTTTCTGTTTTTCAGATAAACCTTTTCCTACTTTAACTCCCGTTGATAATAAATTTTCTAATTGTTTATAACGTCTAAGAGATTTTACTGCACAAACTCTATCTAACATAGCTTTATATTTTATAAGATCTTCTACAGCATAATTATTTCAATCTGCTCCTCTTAAAAGATCAACAAAATTTCTATCTAAATTAAAAGGAGATTTATCTGGTGAAAAAATTAAACCTCGAAAAGGTTGTGGAAATATTTCTTTTTGTCCGAGATAAAATCTAGGTATTGTTTTTCCATCTATAAATGAAATAGAATGTTCAAATTGCGTAGATTTTGGTAATTTCTTATTAATGTTTGATTCTAGTAATCCATAGTCATCTAATATAGTTTTGTGCTCTGGATCTGTTATATCAATTTGTTTATCATTATTTGTAAGTTCTTTTTCAAGAGTTTTAAATGGTTTCATAGTTTTTTCAAAATCAGTTTTTACTTGCTCGGTTTGCTGCATTTTTTCAAACATATCAGATTGAATACCAGCTTTTATCATTCTATGTTGAAGATGATTTTCTTTCATAATATTTCTTTGTTTTATTAACTCTTCTAATTGTTTTATTCTTTTAAAATTATCAGCTCTAATTTTATCCATTTTTAAAATGTAATATTTGAATTTTGTGGTAACATTGGAATACAAAAAAAACATTTTACTGAACAAATTATTTTTTTATTGCTTTGTTG
The DNA here is from genome assembly GCA_907163375.1 of Prostheceraeus crozeri. Lineage (NCBI taxonomy): Eukaryota > Metazoa > Platyhelminthes > Polycladida > Euryleptidae > Prostheceraeus > Prostheceraeus crozeri. The sequence continues at coordinate 1,130 of CAJQUW010010388.1, forward strand.
TCTGACATCTTTTCGTTTAAAGTTTTCTCGTTTTAAGTTTTGTTTAATAAAGTTTTGCTTAAATTTTCGCTTAAAGTTTTTAGCTCTTCTAAAAAAATTTTATCATTTTCTTCATTAGAAATTTTACCATCACTAGAAATTTTGCCATCCTCTTTATTCTTATCATCAACTTTTTCTGACTGTAATTGAAATGATATTTGATTTACTTCATTAGCTATTTGATCAAATTTTTCAATCTCATCTAACGTAATAACATTATCATCACATACTCTTTGAAAGTAGTAATGTAGTTTATCATAGACTTCTTTAATATGTAAATGCTTAGTTTTTAATGATTTTCGTTTCTTAGTTATTAAAGATTTATCTAACATTGCAACAAGTGAAGTTGCAAAAACACCCGTACCTGTTAAAGCAGTAGCAACTACTAGAATTACTAAAACACCAGAAGATATAACAATTGTTAAAGCGCCCAAACTTATTGTTAAACATGCTCCAACGCCTTGTGTCACATTCTTGGCTATCGTCCATCTCTTTCTTAATTTTTTATAATGCTCTAATCTTAATAATAATTGAGATTCCTTATCTTTCATATACCTAACTCTATCTTTGTGCTTTTCTTTATTCATCTCTTCGATGTCCATTAAAGTAGAACTACGTTCATATGATAACGAAGGATATATTCTTGCGGTTTCTTCCACTTTTGTTTCATCCATTTTTAAAGAAATATTTTGAATAAATATTTTGAATACAATCTTCTGAATTTCGATTTAAATAGAATTTCGTAGATATCATTTTCATTTTCATTCTCATTTTTATAGAAGACAAAATGTTTCTATTATATTCCCGTAAATGTGTAATTAAAAACAACACATGGATATTTCAATTTGGTTACAACCACTTTGCATACATTCAATTTGGTTACATCAGGAAATAACATTGCATATAAAACAGACAGATACAAGTTTTCTAAACAATGGGATTTCTATCCACGGGTGGACACGTTTTAATTGGTTGAAACACTCTATTGTATTTACATTGCATATAAAACAGAGGGGTTTCAAGAATGATAAATTTTCTTCACAGCGCGTCTAATGTTAACGCGTTGATTTGATTAGTTGAATGGCGCAGTATTTTAGCTGAATGGCGCACCATTATTCAAGAGAATATAATGAAATAGCATAGGTCTAACATTGAAAATAAAGTGTCGTGCGGCCGTATCGCAATAACAATAGCGGAGTTTAACATCCAAATTCCATTGAATATGTCAGCGCGGTATTGTCGCTAAATGACGCACCATTGTTTGGGAGAAGAATGGAATCATTTGGAATGACACATAATTGCTTTACACAATGAAGTCAATCTTCCGATAACGTTAGGTCGTGACTTTTAAAGTACAAGAAACAGACACCCTACAAAGTATAGGAAAATTGTCTGCTAATTTACCTAATCTCATTGCAAATTAAACTTCGGTGCGTGAATAATTGATCTGATTTTTGCTTCAAGAGACTATAAAAATAAGTCTTGTCATTATCACAAACAGAGAGCAGATAGTTGATGTGCTTACCGATAAAAATTTTACACATAACACTGAGTGAATTGTTTCTTTTTTCATGCAACAAGAATTTGTGTAAGTTTACAATTGTATCATTCCCTCCACCATTTGGCTCTATGAAATCACTCAAAGAATCTGTAAATTCATGCCTCTCAAAATATATTCCTCTCCAATTCCTCCCGTAATTTTTTCATCCTCCCTGGCAACGATTGATTTCTTCTATCTTCAAATTGATCTTGTCTCATTTTGAGAAATATATGACAAGAGCGTTTTTACACAACCTTCACTGACAAGAAACACTGTTAAATTAAATAAGTCTTCAGCACAATTGTTTGAAATAGCCATATCGATTATTGTTGTTGTGTATTGTTTCACGGCATTGCAGCCGGAGTAGGATTTGCTGGTTATATATTCCACGTCTTACAAATGTCTAAGTGGGTGTAGCAGCTGTTTGTTCTTTCATACATTGTTTCCTTTCAAATGTTTGAGTGGGAAGTCACAGCTCTTTACACTGAAATGCCTTTTATTCATAAATGCGAGAAGCAGATGTTCTCTACAATTGAGTGATCATCTGAGTGCAAAGCAGTAGATAAATTGTAAGAACGCCAGGAGCGGTCATGATTTGAGCAGGAAAATGATCATAATCACAAATTTGAAATTCTCAACTTTTATGATTTTCGGTGTCCTGGAACGGTCATGATTTTAAGAGTGAAAATTGTAATTCTCAAATTTTGAGATTTTGAAAAATTTGAAAAATTGGGTATTTTTAAAAACGCCTAAATTTATTAATTTAGGTCTTCATAACCTGAAAAAGGGTTCAAATTCATGAATTTATGTCGTTTTTAAAAATACCATTTTTTGAAAAAATGGTACTTTTTGAATGGACTAAATTCATGTATTTAGGTCTTAAAAACCAGAAAAAGGGTTCAAATTCATGAATTTATGTCGTTTTTAAAGATACTATTTTTTTGAATTTTATGGTGTCCTGGAACGGTCTTTTGCCCATTACTGTCGTTTTTTCGAAAAAATTTCGTGAAAATTTTTTTCTCTCCGATTGACTTGAAACTCACCATGTTGATAGAGAATTTGATGCTGATTCCAAATCTGAAATCCGTTTTCCCATCCGATGCTTCGTTTTGAAGCTACAGCCCAAAACGTCCAAAATTCTAACTCTGTCGTTTTTCGCCAATCTCCCAAAATCTTAAATGGCGTCTCACATCTAAACGAAGACAGATATGAACAAGCCATTTATTTCACTGAATTTGTCTCACTCTTAGCTTTCAAACGAGCTATTGCACGACAAAATCCGTCCACTGGAAGCCAAGATCGAAGCTAGCTCTCCCGAGGGGGGGGGACGTCAGCGAAAATTTTTTCTCTCCGATTGCTTTCAAATTGACCATACAGATGCAGAATTTCACGCTGAATCCGAATCTGGCCTCCGTTTTCCCATCCGATGCTTCGTTTTGGCGCTACAGACCAAAAAGTCCCAAATTCTAACTCTGTCGTTTTTCGAAAAATGTTGAAAATTTTTTCTCTCCGATTGACTTGAAACTCACCATGTTGATAGAGAATTTGATGCTGATTCCAAATCTGAAATCCGTTTTCCCATCCGATGCTTCGTTTTGAAGCTACAGCCCAAAACGTCCAAAATTCTAACTCTGTCGTTTTTCGCCAATCTCCCAAAATCTTAAATGGCGTCTCACATCTAAACGAAGACAGATATGAACAAGCCATTTATTTCACTGAATTTGTCTCACTCTTAGCTTTCAAACGAGCTATTGCACGACAAAATCCGTCCACTAGAAGCAAAGTTGGAAGGTCGGTGCCGAGGGGGGGGGACGTCAGCGATAATTTTTCTCTCCGATTGACTTGAAACTCACCATACCGATGCAGAATTTCACGCTGAATCCGAATCTGGCCTCCGTTTTCCCATCCGAGCACTGCTTCCACTCGAAACAGCCCATTTTCAACCCAACATTCAGCAGATTGCACGAAAAACATCACACACTATAGCCTCAAGACAAAACCTGGCGGTCGCCCCCCGGTGAAAAAAAATTGTCGGTGAACTGTCGGTCCATTGTCGGGAAGCCGACTCGGCTTAATGACGGCAAAGGTCCTAATTCCCCGACTATCTGCCGACGAATCGGTGAGCCGACAATTCCCCGACTGTTTCGCCGACACACTACCGACAATTCCCCGACAGCCACCGACAATTCCCCGACAGCTGCCGCCGACAATTCCCCGACAGCCGCCGACATCTAATTCTATGTTCACATTCTTTTGATGAAATTACAGTTATAGCCTACTTGACGTTGTAGCAAAATATTGAAGAAATTTGCTGTTGATAGTGATGAATAATGTTGATCAAAGTCATCCTGCTACGAAATGCTCCAAGGATTAACAGCAGAAAAACTCATGCTGCTAAAACCAAAACATTCGGAGGCAGTGACAAGAATAGCCCTACAATATTTATACATTATAAAAATGCTGCTGATCGGTGTCATCCTGCTACGAAATGTTCCAAGGATTAACAGCAGAAAAACTCAATGCTGCTAAAACCAAAACATTCGGAGGCAGTGACAAATAATCGCACAAGAAATTATTTTAGCGACTCACCTCAAAAGTAAATGTCGGCCTACAGAACAGTGGTATGCTTCTCTGCCATCGGTTGTGCTGGCTTGGTAGTGTCCGGTCTCCATTGATGGTATCTTTTTGAGAGACAACGACTTTGGTCTAAAATGCGCAGTAAGATGCTTGATGCAAAAAATATTGAATATTATTGACGCATAAAAAGAAGTTATAGAATCTAACATAATTAAAATAAATAGGAACATACATGTACATTTAACATTAAAAAAAGGAAAACGACATGAGCTTTTATTCACTTCATGTAATTATGCTGCTTAAAATCAATAGCATTACATTAATTACCCGACCTGCTATTATTTCCAGGCAAAAAATAATAAAACGACAGGAATCACCATAAGTATTACATGAGCACTAGACAAGTTCCGATGAAAAATGTGTCATAAAACAAATGACGAAATTCAGGATGATTACGAAGGAGATAAAGTGTTCAGTCTGGGAATTTTCAAAAAGCAAATATGTAGCTGACGATCAGTATAAAAAGGAAGTACATATGACTAATATATATCCATATGAGAACATGATTGTGAGTGTGGACCAATAACGCATTTTTGGAAATCTTTAAAGACAATTACAAACAGCTAACAATCATGAAAAATAACTATAGCAAATACCTGTCCACTTGCAAACATGATTAAGACGGTGGTTCAAGTCAAGTCAAGTCTAATTTGGAAATCTTTTAAGAAAATTATAAACAGCCAACAATCACGTAGAGATGATGCCTCTTTGGTTGGACATTCTAAATGAAAGTGAAAGTAGGATTGCTAATATGATGCTAATTTATTAGATCATGAACCAATTAATTTCAACTATACTGAGCGTAGCCATTTTCAGGGTATAAAAAATGAAAATGCATTGATGAAATTTTAAGCATTCATAAATATACCTTTACGCATATTCTTCATTCGCATGTATATAAATGCCTAAAATTCCATCAAGGCATGCTCTGTTCAATTATCATTTTATACCCTGAAGATGACTGCGTTCTGTAGTTGAAATTACTCGAAATTGGTGCGGATGAATAAATCACATCATTAAGTTACACATGCATAAATTACATCAGATAATAATTCAAAAGTATGGGAATGCCAAATTAGCAGCAATTTGGCATTCCCTTACTTTTGAATTATTATCTGATGTATATGTCACTTAATGATGTGATTTATTCAGCCGTACCAATTTCGAGTAATTTCAACTACAGAACGCATGCAGTCATCTTCAGGGTATAAAATGATAACTGAAAAGAGCATGCCTTGATGGGATTTTAGGCATTTTTAGATATGTGAATGAAGAATGCATAAAGGTATATTTCTAAATGCTTTCAATTATAAAATGCTTCAATTAATTTGCATTTATTGTTACTAAACAAATGTAATTAAATTTGTAGATGAATTTATGTTTTCCTCACGAAGCTATCTTCAGGGAACATAAATGGTAGGTCATGTTTAATCAGTTATAAGTTAGACAAATAGTCCGGCAACCAGAAGTTAATTAATTAATTGTCATTAATTTTTTTTCATAAGATGATGTAGTAACTAACTTGGCATTCCCTTACTTTTGAAATGTTTACATTGAGTGTACGCATTTTTTCACAATTGCATCAGTTATGGCTTTCCTATTTTTATTTGTATTTCGATAACAGTGTCAGTGTAAAAAAGAAGCAACGAACCAATGGAAGCATGATTACAATGTCAATATGGTCCTGTTTCCAGAAAACGGACCATGCACTTTTTTACAATTTTTACAGTTTTTATCATCGTTGTGTTGTCACTAAACCAATTTTTGATAGATGAAGATTGCGACTACACAATTCAAAAGTCTTTGTCATTCAGTAACTCGTCCGAAACGTTGAGGCTTGGTTCATCAGGCCAAGAGAGCCGATAATGTAGGCCTAATCACTGCAGTATTTTCACTTTCACATAGAAGTTTTATGACCTATTTCAAACAAGAATACTTACTATCGCTTTAATGGTTGATTATTGCTTGACATCATTGATTATTGATCACTCATTCTTGAGAAGAAAAAAATGACGTAAATTAGAAGAAAAAATATTATTAATAGACTTATTCATAAAAAGGATTAACTTTTCTTATTGTATATTATTATTTATATCTATAAACTTTATTAAACTACATCTTTATTTGCTGAGTTAAAAGCTAAAAACTGTTAAACTAACTAAATAAGGATACCAAGCTTGCGACCGATATCCCTGAAAATAACTACTTGAACTATTATATAAGATTTCACAATGGGTTAAGAAAACTTAATTTTTTCCATTATCAAAATGAAATCGTACGTCAAGTTGTACCCGTCCTTTGCTAAAGATAGTTGGGTCTCCAGTTATGTGAAGAGAAACTTCACTGTCAACACCTTTGACAGCATCGATAAAAGAAGTAGAGCTCTAACTCTCTTGCCATCGAAGCTGGAAACAAAACCAAATCTCGTCTCAAGTGTAATGGTCGCTCGGATAGAGATTTCGTTATTAACAAAAGCTCCCGTAAATAAAAAACTATTTTAATGAAAATAAAGTTGTTCTAAATATTGATTTTATTAGTGATAGTTTTCTCGCAAAATTAATGATCGTATTCGTAAATATATACTTGACATTAAATTCGCAAATTAAAGTAACCTAAAATTATGTTGCTTATTTCGAAACAAGAATAATAATAATGCACGCTAACTAATTGTTTTCTTTGTAGTAACTTCTTAATCATAATAATTGCAATATTAATTTTGTTGTTTATCCGTTTATTTGTCATTTTAGTTCTAATAGTTACATAGATGATCTTCACGCCCTTTTCGTTTTGAGATTTGATGAACATCGCAATGCAGCCACCCCAGTGGGTGGTTCAATGTGCCCCACGCATGAGGCACATTGAACCACTTTGGTAGAAATTTCAAACTTAAAATTGTGAGGAGATTAAATGTCACGAAAACGTCCAACAACTTTGAGATTACTAAGGATATCCTCAACCTTTCATCCGAGTTTGATTTTGGTTCATTTGATTTAGTATATTCAAACTGTTGAGAAAAGATCAAAAACATGTTCAATGTGCCCTACCCGCCCCTATCAAGAATGGAGATGCAGCAAGTCCTGACTGATCGCTGTTTGAAATGTACCGCGAACTGTATTGAAGACTGACGTCAGTATATTGCTAACTTTGGATTGCCCTGTCAAAGCCAGTATCAACGAACCACAACTATAATTCGAAAATTGATTTGTACTTCGCTGTGATTGCCTAGCATGATGTTATTAAATATAAATACACATGTCAACGGATTCGCATCGAAGATCGCACCCACAAACTGAAAGCTGTAACAAATACGCGAGTGACTCACAACCAAAAGCAGTTTAACTTAAATTAATAATGGCAGTTTTTCAATTAAGCAATCAAGCAGATTTTTAGAGTCATAACCACACATTTTCACTAAAAGTTGACGTATCTTAATGAACAATACGTCAAATAAAAGCCTAGGATTTGACTGTTCATCTCATGCGGGTTTCATCTCTTCATCAACACGATTTCATGTTTAAAAATTATGATTTATGAAGTGGGTTTTACTTCTGTAGAGGCACATTAGGTAATGAGTAGACGTGTTATATACTGTCATCAATTCATCATGAAAAATGCAAATTATCATATATATGTCATTATCGAATAACATCAGGATAAGCTTAACGATATAAAATGTGGAACGCCTTTATTTCTGAACAAATATTGCCAGTGATAGACCTATGCGTACAATAATAAAATTACTAAATCCTGTACAAATTATAACTAACAACCGATGGAGAGAAATATTTATAGATCAGCTTACCTATTAACAACATGATTGTTCGAGTCATAGCAATTACTTGTATTTTGCATAAATTAGTCAATTCCGTTTCTTAGATTGTGTCATTCGTTTCCAAGAGATAATAAAATCGATTGCCATGTATCCTGATTCCATCGATGTAGAAGTCAAATGACAAATCATGAAATATACGAATGAAACTTTGAAAGTGTGGAGACAATTTATTGTTAAATGATTCTGAAGAAAAATGAGATAACACTGCGCACTCGGAAGTCGTAATATATGTGTAATTTGTTGGGAGATTTATTGAAGGAAGCCAATCTAAGAGATCCTAGAAATCGGTGATATCATCCTTGGGAATTCGAATTATCAAGTTTCCATTCTTGTGTTCTCTCCTTCCATGCGAGCTGTTGCCGTTGATGCGTTTTCCACAAAAAGTTTGGTTTGGTTGATGAAGATGCCGAGGTATAGTAAGATGGAAAGTTGTTGAAAACACTGGGAACTGCCGAAGATTTGAGCTGCAATAGTTTCAATTCTTTTCTGGGACGCTTAGATGATATTGAATTGTTGACTTGTCTTGATCAAATCATTTTCGAGGAAGTGCAGAGAACAAATTCGCGAAGACAAGGTTGGAAGGAAGACGCTTCTTTGGCCAAAATTATCGACATCCTCTCGTTTAATTGCTCTTTGTCTTATCCATTTGTCGCGAAGAGTCTGGTCATGAGAAAATGCAAAAAACGAAATATGCACATTCGTTGAGTTATCTGATGTGCTTTTGTGCACTTGCTGTTTATTATCGTCGGACGTTAACTGGGCGCGCTGCTTTCCCAGTCAGGCGCACGCATAATATGTTTTGAGACAAGCTAACCAACTTGATGCTATAGCAACGCATCGATCAATCAGATGACGCTTGCCTCACATATTTGCATGCAGATTCGGCAGATCACTGTGAGGACAAAGGCAGTATTATGACTGCGTGTGCACACACTGTTGTGCTGTCCTGTATGAAACTTCCCGTGAACAGCAGCTCAATGAATTGCGCTTTGCGCTATTGAACAATGAAATCTATCAGTCCTGAGTCTGTATCGAGTGTGGACTATTCGTGAAAATCTATTCGTGCTCTAGATATCTCACAATGGCTAGAAATAGAAGGTTGGAAGAATCCCTTTCAAAAGGAATTACCCTAATTCACGGTCGTTCGGAGATAGCAAAAATAGACAGATAAATGGCTACTTAAAACAGCACAACAATGTGTTCTCAGCAGGGTTTTCAACTTTCAAAAGAATTTTTTTCTTTCGTTTGCTTTCTCATAGCGTTTGAGTACTAGAAACATTTTCTGCGCTGCAGTAAAGAATGTGCAACAGATTAATGCACCGATTAAAATCGGGCTGTTTTGATGTAGGATTGTATACACACATCTAATACATTAACAGGCGTTTTTCTTCTTGTCAGGATGTTCTGTGAATTTCCATGTAATTCTATCTACATTTTGAATCACTCAAAAAGAAAATACAAGTAACGGAGACAGAACTGTTGACCCATAGCTACCGCTATATGTAGACATGTATTGATATCTTAACTTACCACATGCTGCCGGAAATCTGGTCCTGATATCTGGTATGAGGAATTCTGTAATCCTTTTTGCAAGAGGTTGCCATATTGTCTTTCATCTGTGCCACTTGCAAAGAAGCAGAATGTGCTGACTATGCTCCTCGAGCGCAGCAGGAGTCCTCTGTTGTAAATCACAGCAGTGTTTAAGTTATATAGATCACACGAATTGGAGTGGACGAGATTTGCTAATAATTGTCCAATCAGAGTTGCTGTCGGCATATAGGGAGAACATGTCGACACTTTCCGATTTTCTAATCATCATGTCGGTGCAGCCGTCACTTAACCGATGGGTACCGACAACACCTGTGTCGGCATTCACTCGGTGCGCCGACACGGTTGACAGCCGACACTGCCCGACTATTTGCAGAGTATTCGCCGACGATTTTTTTTCACCGGGCCAAGTCTACCACGACACTCTGTCGTTCCAGAGGGGGGACGTCAGCGAACCTTTCGGACCCACTTGGCCGGCACACCACGACACTGTCGTTCCAGAGGGGGGGGGAGTCAGACTCGAAGCACGCTCTGCCGTTCCAGAGGGGGGGCGCGCCGGTCGAGTGTTCGCCGTTTTATTACTACTTCCAACTCTTCAATGATGCATTTTTACATAAATCAGCAATGAAGTATGGAATCCTTTTGGAACGCATGGTAGATACTCAACATACTTGATTCTATATCAAGCTCTTCCGAAAATTTGGCACAGTGATATCAGACACTATTCAAAATTTAGACCAAGTGTAGCTTCCTGTACGAGCTTCCCCCTTTTGACGAGCACACTTGATAAAATGGGTAAAAATCAGTTATGTGACTTCGATTAGATTTTAATCGAGGTCGAGGTTGTTGTCGATATCAGTTACATAACTTTGATTGACTTTGGCACCGGGCACTTGAATGAAAGGAAAACGAAGACATTTGTGTTTATCAAGTTATTGATTACATTCTGTCAACACATTGAAAATCTGATTATTATCTATGATAGTTTTAATTGGTAGTTGCTACATCATGGTGTGCTTGTGTGAAAACATAAATATGTTTTATACTAACAATCGCAGATAAAAAGATGACAATTTTTAACGGACACGCTCAAAACGTTATTTAATGCATGACATAAAATCGTTACAAAGCAATTTTGCAAATAGTCACAAAATTCATTGAAATCATCTAATGGCATGAGGTATCCCGTTCAATCTTAACAGGTGCTAACTTCGGACAAAAGAATCTTGTATGCAAATTTCGTTATTATGCCCATTATAAAATTTGAATGATTGCAACAAATACTATATGGAAACATGGAACTATATTTATAGTCCCGCCAGGACGAGCCTCTGCATGGAACTAGACACAGAATGTTATATATCCTATGACTACTACGAAAATGTGCGCCTTCCGAGTTCTAACGTGTTCCTTTGATCTACAGACAAGATCAAGGAAATAGACATGTTAGTTGAAGGAAAATTTTCGACCAATATGTCTGCTTGGTGTGCTTGCTCCGACTATGCGAGTTTGCGGTATGATATGTCTTCTATTGCGTTCTAATCCCGTGCAAAGAACAAATTCTATATTCGATATTTGCAAGAGTGGTTATAGATGCTCAAGGTTTGAGGTGAAATTTGATCAAAGCTTCCTATGTTTACCTTCCTAAGATGCTTGTTGAATCCAAATTTGTTTGGTTTTGGTAGACAAAGGTAGATGATTACATGACTTCAAATGAACTAACTATAATAAACTATATTTATTATAGTTATTTATATTTACTATAAATGAACTTCATTACATGACCTGAAGATATATCATGCCACAAACTAGGCCTATAGCGCTTGCGTTAATACATCTCCCATAGTCAGGGCAAACACACCAAACCGACATTTCGGTCGAAAACTTCGATTTTCCTTCAATTAGCATGTCTTTTTCTTTGAACTTGCCTGCATATCAGAGGAACACGTTAGAACTCGGCAGGCGCGCATTTTCGTAGTAGTCATAGGGTTTAGAACATTCTTTGAAAGTCTCATCTTTGGTCTCGTTCCATGCAAAAGTCCGTCCTGGCGGAGGGACTATTTCTATCTTTACATAGCATTTGCTATATTCATTATCATGTCCAAAAATGTCCTAGAAATAGGCTTAAAGGAGCAAATAAGTATGAATAACAAGGAGGAAATAAAAAATTGTGAATAGGAAATGTTTCTATAATTATCTGACTACTGTTCTGTCCGATCTCGATGAAAATCTGCGTAGTCTAGGTCGAGGTTATTTTGATTTCGATGAATGTGGGAGGAAAAATTTAGAAATTCAAAAAAGCGCATATTAAATGTCCGCCGAATTGCATTGTGCAAAGCAGCTACTGCTTATACTGAAAACTTGCAAAGTGGTTAGAACTGCTCAAATTAGCAAAGTCGATATTCTAAGCTTACAAATCAGCTCGAAACGTTGCATCTCATCAGAGAGCGCATTTTGCTACATCATAACTTGACCCAACTATGTAATTCTTTTTTTCTAGTACGAATTGCACGTATTCCAAACTAAGTGATGTCTAACTGCCTATCAGACTAAGTTTTATTTTGTTATAATCTCAAATGCACCCTTTTTAAGAATTGATCATCCTTTTTCATAGGCAATGAGAAAACTCCTTTACAAAAATGGAAATGTCGGGATCAAGGTCCTTGTGGGGAACTGGCTATAACAAGACCCCAAGACTTTCTCCGAACAGGGTTGAGCTGCCGGACGTAGACGGTGACGTGGAAGACGATCAAGTGCCTGAGTAAAGACATTTGATAATGTGTGCATATGTGTTCGAATAGAATCGTTTGTGTGATGGTTTGTTTTTTGCTTTTCCGGAATATGGCCTTCTGATTTTCATAGTTTCATAGCTGTGGGTAAGTTGGACTGTGTATTGATTGAGGTGGACTTTCGCCAATAAGGACTAATGAAATGTAGCGTAGCGCCAGTGTAGCAGTTGGTGGTGATTAGTAGCAACTACGTAGCAACTACGTAGCGTCGCCGTAGCACTACGTGGCATACAGTAGCAGATACGTAGGTAGAGTAGCACAAGGTTCTGCTACGTAGCATACCGGTAGCAATTGGTGCTTCAGCGTAGCGGTAGGTTGCATTATAAGGTGAATTCAGTAGCGGCAACGTTTCAATTGGTAGCAACAAGTAGCACCATGCTACGTAGCAGGAACGTGGCCTATGCCGCATTTCTGCTACTCCCCCGCTACGTAGCAGATACGTACTTTGTTAGCCGGGAACCAAAGATGTTTGACGCAACATTTCACGATTGAATGCATCATCATCATGTAGCGAAAATCACTGAGAGAAATGAGCTAAGGTTATTTATTCCAAGGAAAAACTTGCCTACATGTGCCAGACAGCCGATCGATGACAGTTTCGGGCCAGTCCACTAACATCAGAGATACGTTTTTCTTAGAAATCACAACAAATTCGCTGCTCAATGTGTGTGACAACTCTGGGGTCGTTCTATTTCAAAATTTGAGCTCGTGCGAACTTAAGGACCGACTCGCGACCACTCCCTGTCAAAAAGATAAACGTGAAAATTGGTGGGGGCAACCCTCGACTTCAAGACATCACATTTCACGTCATTTTTCGATGAGAACGGTCACAAATTGATATGATCATGCATTTTTACTTCAAAATAAGCCATTTTCGAAAAATTTGTTGGCCCCCATTTTTCATGTGGCCCAAGACTTTTTGACGAGGGGCCCACGACTCATTTTCTCGCGGGAATTGCATTGATCTAGTTTGATTAAATGCGTTCGAATTTCTGCATCAGAAGCATCTTTTTCCACAAGCATTCTACATTTGAGTCTTAATTAGAAACTCTGAAGCTGATTGCCGAAATGTTTGCAATTTATCAGTTTTGCGAAGCAGAAATATTGCCTTTCTGACATCATGGAGGCTAGTTAAATGCTAAAACCAGACATATGATGAAGGTCGCCGTTGACATTCGAGGCAACTGCTGACAGCGGTCGTCCACTTACAGTCGAGGCGACCGCCATCAGCCCGGGACGAGCAAACCGAATAATTTTGTTAGAAACTTGCTAGCTGTTTGCTAATTTTGTGAAAAATAGAAAATTTGATAAATTCCTAAGTAGTAAGCAAAACTCCACTTCTGGACCGCGCAAGATGGCCGCCATCGCTGACGTCCCCCCCCCTCTGGCACGGCAGAGTGTCGTGGTCGGCCGCCGTGGTGCTTCGTGTCTGAGCCCCCCCCCCCTCTGGAACGACAGAGGTTGTGGTCTGTCGTGGTGTGCCGGCCAGGTGGGTCCACGTTCACAACATGTTCGCTGACGTCCCCCCCCCTCTGCAACGACAGAGTGTGAGACTCGGGTGAGTTGGTCCGACCGCCTGGTTGACGTGGGCGACCGTCTAGGTTGACGTGGGCGACCGCCAGGATTAGTCTTGAGGCTATAGTGTGTGATGTTTTTGGTGCAATCTGCTGAATGTTGGGTTGTAAAATGGGTTGTTTCGAGTGGAAGGAGTGGTCGGATGAGAAAACGGAGGTCGGATTCGTATTCAGCGTGAAATTCTGCATCGGTAGGGTGAGTTTCAAGTCAATCGGTGAGAAAAAATTTTCAACATTTTTCGAAAAACGACAGAGTTAGAATTTGGGACGTTTTGGTGTGTAGCGTCCAAACGAAGCATCGGATGAGAAAACGGAGGTCAGATTCGGATTCAGCGTGAAATTCTGCATCGGTAGGGTGAGTTTCAAGTCAATCGGAGAGAAAAAGTTTTCGGCTGACGTCCCCCCCCTGGACAGCTTGCTTCGATTTTGGCTTCCAGTGGACGGATTTTGTCGTGCGATAGCTCGTTTGAAAGCTAAGAGTGAGACAAATTCAGTGAAAGAATCGGCTTGTTCCTATCTGTCTTCGTTCAAAAGTTAGAGCGGTTACAAGATTTTAGGTCGGAGCTCGCTCACCTGAAAAAATCCTAAGTGTCAGAGTGGCTTTGTATGGGTAAAATTTTGAAAATTTTCCAAAGTGTGGAATTTCGACCTGGGACCGCCACCAAAACATTTTTCATCAAATTTCACTGACCCCCCCCCCCCGACAGCAATCTTCTAACTTTGGTTCTAGTGGACGGATTTTGTCTTACAGCTACTCGTTTGAAAGAGGAGAAAAAACTGCTCGACAACATTTTTGTTGCGAGTCAATCGGACCAGCCGTTCAAAAGTTAGAGCGGTTACAAGATTTTAGGTCGGAGCTCGCTCACCTGAAAAAATCCTAAGTGTCAGAGTGGCTTTGTATTGGTAAAATTTTGAAAATTTTCCAAAGTGTGGAATTTCGACCTGGGACCGTCACTAAAACATTTTTCATCAAATTTCACTGACCTCCCCCCCCGACAGCAATCTTCTAACTTTGGTTCCAGTGGACGGATTTTGTCGTGCCATAGCTCGTTTGAAAGATAAGAGTGAGACAAATTCAGTGAAAGAATCGGCTTGTTCCTATCTGTCTTCGTTCAAAAGTTAGAGCGGTTACAAGATTTTAGGTCGGAGCTCGCTCACCTGAAAAAATCCTAACTGTCAGAGTGACTTTGTATGGGTAAAATTTTGAAAATTTTCCAAAGTGTGGAATTTCGACCTGGGACCGTCACCAAAACATTTTTCATCAAATTTCTCTGAATGAGGGGGGGAGGGGGAGGGGGGGTCAGTGAAATTTGATGAAAAATGTTTTGGTAAAGGTTCCAGGTCGAAATTCGGAAGTTTTAAATTTTTCAAAATTTTCACCACACTGGAGCTCTCACACTTAGGAATTTTTTCACTTGTGGCATGTTACATGGACATGTGCTGACGGACCAACTTCCCGTGGTCATATCAGAATGGTTCAGGTGTCATATGATAGAGAATGATGAGACGAATCCTTTTGCAACAAACCGCATGTCGCTACGATGAATACTTTCGGAGATAGAGCCATTTTAAGTTTTCTTCCGAGCATATATAAACCCCCGACAACGTAAGTCTGATCACTTCATCGAAAGACGAGGTAAGCGACGGTCGTCGCTCTGAGCTCCCGATATCGGGTGTTTCAAAGGACTCTATCTTTTGAAGTAGGCAAGCTATCTTCTTACTTCAAAGTTTGTATGATAGAGTTTGATAGTGTCTTTACTACTGATAAAATTTTTTAAAAGTACTATGAGTAGTAAAAATGCGGAATTTTTTAAAAATTCTTAATTTTCAGTTTTTTCAAAGTTTTAACATATAGACTAAGGTTTTCAAGTATCCTGAGTTCAAATATGCTATCAGATTTGAAATTTGACTAAGTGTAAGGCAGCTTTGAGGGGTTAGATCCCAGCTACTGATCACTACCTTTGACTCGGCGTTCCTGTTACCACTTCGGGGCAGTGACAATGATGTCTTCAGCTGTAAAGAGCGGGTATCGGGGAAGATCTCTCACTTCCCTAGTGATCAGTACAAGGCCTTCGGGCTGTCGACGGGATCGAGTGCCACTCGCTACACTCTTTAGGAATATGACTGTACTACATGATTCCAAACTTATACAAATTTCATTATCTTACAGCTAACGATAAATCAGGCATGGCAAACGATAGAAACAGAAAGTATCATATCAAAATGTGTGTGTGCGGTCGTATAAATCGCAGTGCGGACGCCAAGGCGCATGTGAAGAAGGCGGGCACCGGCCACATGATTATCTTGAATAGGGTTGCGTGCGTGAAGTGTAGAGTGCTGAAGGGTGATGAGGATGAGGCGCGTTTCTACAGAGTGCATGCTGACTGTAGTGGTGGTTTAGTGACTGATTTGAGATTTACGCAGTTGATTGTGGAAGAGAGGGAGCGAATGTTGGCGATCGAGCGAGAGGGTGAGGTTGAGAATGTTGTTGAGAATGTTGTTGAGAATGATGAGTTGGCGAGAGCGGTTGCGTCGTTGGAGGGTGAGATTGGGCGAAAGAGAGTGCTTGAGAGTGATGATGAGGATGATGTGGATTTAGATAGGGAGCGTGTGAGGAAGCGTGTGAGGAAGTTGAGCTCTTCGTCATCGGAGGTGTCAAACATCGTCATCACCGACCCCCCGAAGAGCTCATCTTCCCCAAAAGTGAAGAGTGGTGGGATTCGTGTGCAGTCGGCGAGGTGGTTGAAGGATGAAGAGAAGAGGCATGTTTCGCAGCAGATGGCGCATGATTTGTTGGTGAATAAGTATGAGAGTTTGAAGAAAGTGAAGGATGAAGTTGTGAAGGAGTTGGATGAGTTAAAAAAGAAGGAACTGAAGTCGAAGGAGGTGGCGGATGAAAACATTAGAATGAGGCGTTGTGTGACTGATTTGAAGAATAAGACGCGAGAGTTGGAAGAGAAGAATGATGAGTGTGAGAAGAGGGCGAGTGCTGCGGAGAGAAGAATGAGAGATGCAGAGGCGAAGTTTGAGGAGATGATGAAGGAGATGAGTGTGTTGAGAGCGAGGAATGTTGAGTTGGAGAGGACTGTGGCTCGGCGGGGTGATGAGAGGCAGGCGTATGAGAAGTTGGAGCGCATGAGGGATGAGTGGGAACGTGTGAATGAGGATCGTTTGTTTGAGTTTCACATCCCTATTCGGGATAATCATTTGGCCGGCGAAGTACTCGTCAATCAAAGTCTCGACGAGTCCATCCTATGTTACAATGGTCATCCCACGAAAAAGTGTCTCCATGCCAGCCTGAGAATGCGCGGCCATCTACACAAATTTTCGATTCGGAAACGCGCGAGACTACCAAAGGATGACTAACTTGGTAAGTGAAAAAGTAAATAAGATAGTATATCCTATTCTAATACATATCATTTTCATTGCAGATCTTTGCCCGCCTTCACCACCCCATCACGTCACTCCCGAGAATGAACCATCGGCTCTCTTAAGGGCCACCAAGGGGCAAGACATGATAGAACCTCCACGCGGTTTGCCCTGGGCAGTCTTCGGACTGGCGAATACTATCATTAAGTTGAATCTGCTATCAGTCAACTTGAACGTTGCGTCGCGTTAGAGGGGTATATAAACCACTGCCTCTCATTTCATTTCATTTCAATCATGCAGACGCCGAACAGTCAAGTCAGCTCTCCTCGCGGACCGCAGTTAAGGCCGCGAAATTTATTTGAGGAGTTTGTCAGGCTAGAGGAGCAAGACAGAGTTTTTAATAATCTTGCTCGGATTGGCAATCCGATGACAGCAACTGCTGTCAATCCAACGGAATGGCGCTACATTCCACTTTTTAGCCATGTGCCAGTTAGTGTGGAAGTCGACAGTGCTACCAAAGAGAGAGTCAAAGACTCTCTCAGCAGAATTGGTAGGGTGTAAGATGACGTTACTCCCGAGAATGAACCATCGGCTCTCTTAAGGGCCACCATGGGGCAAGACATGATAGAACCTCCACGCGGTTTGCCCTGGGCAGTCTTCGGACTGGCGAATACTATCATTAAGTTGAATCTGCTATCAGTCAACTTGAACGTTGCAAATGCAGTTCGGTGTAATACTTCCTTTCGACGGGCGTTCCTGTAAAGGGCGGCGGTGAAACCCGTAGCTATGTATACCGCAAGGGACATTCGGCAATGGTCAATCTTGTTAAACCTCTCTGCGTCATGTTTGCAAGTGATTGCCTCTGTCTCAACGTAGTATGCATTCGCGTCAGGGCGACATTTAGCCAACTGTCGAAGGTTGCCTAAAACTTTCCATTGCATACGTTATGAGAACCATGAGTTCTACCTGTCTCTATCAATGAGACGAATTGATGAATGGAATGAAATGGGAGGACACTCACGCGCCACACGCAACATAACACACTTCTCTCTTCCGTAGTCTAACAAGCTCTTTACACATGGATCGCAGTCGATTGCTATCCCTGTATCAGAAGTGTAAGCTATCTTAATTTATTTGACACTATTTCATCTACCATCATCGTCTATATGAAATGTTTTAAGATTTACAAGTTAGACTAAGCGTGCTACTATTTCCAAATGAAAAATTATACATGGTTAAATCATCCACTTAAGCCCATCCGTAGTCTAACAAGCTCTTTACACATGGATCGCAGTCGATTGCTATCCCTGTATCAGAAGTGTAAGCTATCTTAATTCATTTGACACTATTTCATCTACCATCATCGTCTATATGAAATGTTTTAAGATTTACAAGTTAGACTAAGCGTGCTACTATTTCCAAATGAAAAAGTATACATGGTTAAATCATCCACTTAAGCCCATCCGTAGTCTAACAAGCTCTTTACACATGGATCGCAGTCGATTGCTATCCCTGTATCAGAAGTGTAAGCTATCTTAATTTTATTTGACACTATTTCATCTACCATTATCACCCATATGAAATGTTATAAGATTTGCAAGTTAAACTAAGCGTGCTACTATTTCCAAATGAAAAAGTATACATGGTTAAATTATTCACTAAAACCCCATTTAAGTAAGTCAGTATGAAATCAAAGATAATACGAAATAAACATTTATTATGGCATGTATTTCAAAAGGTCTTCATCGTCAATATCGTCCCAGAGTCTGGCTTCACATAGATCACAAAAACAGTTGAGCTGCTTTAAACGTTCTTCTGCAGCGTCCCTCACTTTCTCAATGTAAGCCCACTCCGCCACGGTTCGCGGTTGGGAGTTAGGGGTGTACCACTCCCATACTTGATGCAAGTGCGACTTGCTGGTCATCTCCATCACCCCTTCGGCATCATATTGTAAATATTTCGACCGTATGCCTGTTAGGTCGGGCAACTCCTCTTCATCCTCCTCCGATAATGATAACTTTCGTATATTCTCCAGTCGGTACACCTTCTCCACCTTCGCCTTTCTTGGTGCATTTGGTGTAACGAGCACCTTTGCTGATGTACATGGAGAGGAGAACTCCAATGCGGTATTTGGTGTTGTTGGAGGACTTGTCATGTTGTCTTTGAAATGCTGACTTTGAATAATGATAACTTTAACATTTTTCTAATTCTTAAGTATACACAAGCAGCCAATCAGAATGAACATCCAATGAATGAAGAGAATGAAAGTATATAAGCAAAGTGACATTCGTGTCATTTCACTCTGTCTTTGAGACGCATAAGTGAACGGTTGTCTAGCGAATTCTGTTATTATTTGAGGCGTACAAGTGAATTCCAAATTTGAGACGTATTATTTGAGTGAAGTCTCTATCTTGTTGAAGTATCAAGCTTAAACATAATTTCGTTGAAATGGTAAGTTGAAAATTTCTTCACTCATCTCCCTCAAACGTGTGGCTAATAGCATCTTCCTCAATTTCAGGCATCAACTTCATCACCAACACCCTCCCTTCTCGAGGAAAGTTTAGAGCTGTTGAGTCAAAGTAGGTTGTAACAATACACTGAGACTTGAACAGAGATGATAGAATGATTTCTCTTTCAGGTGATGTGAGTTCCAGCTCAGGACTCTCGCGACAAGGCAACGAGTGGGAATGTGCCGACTGCGGACATATGTTTACAAGGAAGCACAGTCTCCTTCGACACATCAAACAACGTGTGTGTCAACGCAAAGCGGCGTCAATCTCCGGAGGTGAAGTTGATTCTGACGATGACATCTCCTTTCCTTGCGATTTGTGCCCTCTTTCTTTTGATAGTCACTTTCAGCGATCTTCGCACAGACTTCAACACACGCATGCAAATGATCACTACACCAACGGTACCTCTACCATCTCCCTCATTAATGTTTCCCATAATAATTTAGTACGCGACTACTGCATGGAGTCCAATACTCAAATAGTAGATTTTCCTGAGTGGCTCCTTCAAAATTCTAACATTATCGAAGCGCTCTTCAACAATTTCGACAATTTTAGAATGAAGGCGCTCATCTACCTTCAACTAAAATATATTAAGATAGATTTTCAAACGGGTCAAGTGACGGAGAGAATACAGTTTCATGTTCCTTCCTCTTCCGCAACCGAAGTTGTAGACTGCGAGTCTTGGCTAAATTTTCACATTCAATGTTTAAAATCAAATGTAGATAAATTCAATCAACGCGACAGCGCTCTCATTTTTGATGGTGTGGACTCAGCCATATTCAAAATTTCCCTATTAGAAAGTCATGCAGCTCGAGGCACATTTAAACTACCAAAAACGTTGTATAATAAGAAAGCTGTCATCAATGTTGATTGTAAATCACAGTGTTTCAAATATGCAGTCCTATCCATCCTTCACTATAATGATATCAACGCGCATCGAGATCGCACCTATAGCTATAGACAGTGGGAGGATGAACTAGACTTTGAAGGTTGTGATAGTAACAACATGAAAATCAAAGATGTAGAAACGTTCGAAAAACATAATAAGATTAAAATTGTCGTTCACGTGTGGGAGAAGGGGTTGAAGGGTGCCCGCTATAATTCACGTTCAACTTGTTATGAACGTGTAGTCAACCTCTTATTAGTAAAACAAGATGATAGCGAGGAATGGCACTACTGTGGTATTCCCAAAATCTCTCGCTTGTACACTCACTTGAGGCACTCTAAAAGAGGTGAACATTTTGTATGCGACCGCTGCATCCGCTCCTTTTGGAGTAAAGATAAATTTGAAACTCACTATGAATGGTGCAAGCGAGGTAAATTACAAATGGAACGCATGCCCAAAGATAAAATATTTTCACATAGGGATAATGGTGACGAATTAAGTCCCCTGAGTGTCATTTACGCAGACATAGAATGCTACATTGATGATATCATCCACAAGCCAGCAGCCATATCCTGCTATGAAGTATGGCATGACCACTTTAGGAATAGACAAAACAAAATGCATACTTGGCAAGGTGAAGATTGCATTTCAAAATTTCTAGAATTTCTCGATAAAGCTGCTAAATTTCAACAATCATATGATTCCCAATTGCAGCGTAAGTCACTACATATGTCAGATGAAGACAAACAAAAATTTGAAAGTTGCACATCCTGTCCTAAATGTCATAAAACGTTTGATGACGATAAAATTAAGAAAGTGCGTGATCATGATCACATCACTGGTAAATTTAGAAACGCACTCTGCTCCAAATGTAACTTTTCACTTAGGTTGAGACGTCGTGTACTACCCGTCATTTTTCATAACTTTAAGGGCTATGACAGTCATATGCTCATAAAAGGAGGGTTGAGCCAGATGAAATCGTGGCAGTTTAATGTAATAGCACAAACGAGAGAAAAATTCATGGCAATGACAGCAAAAGTACCAGTAGATAAAACTAAAGAAAATAAGACAGTCTTCTTCGAAATAAAATTTTTAGATTCATTTCAATTCATGTCAGCGTCACTAGCTTCTCTCGTTCGTAATCTCAAGTTTCTTCCCCATAGTCAAACTTTGAAGAAACACTATCCAAACTTAACGGATGAAATAATCACTCGCAAAGGAGTCTTTCCTTATGCGTATTTTAGCTCAATGTCTAAACTAAATGAAACATCCCTTCCTTCCATTGACAAATTCAAAAACGATTTGACGGGTGAAGATTGTCCAGTAGAGGACTATGAACATGCTCAAGAGGCATGGTTAAAATTTGATTGTAAAACGTTTGGCGATTATATGATCGCTTACTTAGAATTAGATGTCATTTTGCTGGCTGATGTCTTTCAGGAGTTTCGACGAGTGGCATTAGAAGAAGACAAATTAGATCCTGTCCACTTTGTCAGTCTACCAGCCATGTCCTTTAAATCAGCCTTTAAAATGACTGGTGAGACCATTCATCTCTTACAAGACCCGGAGATGTATAATATATTTGAGCGCGGAATACGCGGTGGTCTCACATTTGTAAATAAACATCATATAAAATCTGAAACAGTAGGTGATGATCATATCCACCTAAAGTACTATGACCAAAATAATTTATATGGCAGTTCACTGTCTAAACCACTACCTCATTCCGAGTTTAGTTGGTTAAATCAAAATGAGCTTGAGTATTACTCCAACCCTTCAAACATACTGAAGATTCCAGATGAAGGTGATTGGGGATATTATTTTGAAGTGGATTGGATTTATCCAAATAGTATTAAAAATAAAACTGCTGATTTCCCACTTGCACCTGAATCTGGCGAAGTGACTGAAGATATGTTTTCACCATTCATGTCACAATTTCATAATAACTTAACAGAGTGTGGACAGCCAAGGTACAAACCATGCCGCAAACTTTTACTCACCCAATATGATAAGAAAAATTATCTCGTACACTTCTGCATATTAAAATTCTATTTAGAAATGGGCATGCTTCTAAAGTCAGTTCACCGCATTATCAAATTTAGACAGAAAGCCTTCCTCAAACCCTACATAGATAGTAACAGTCAAAAACGTGCACTCGCCCAAAATAATTTTGAAAAGGATTTTTATAAATATAAGAATAACAGTCTATTCGGAAAGACCATGGAGGATGTTAGAAAACGTATGAATTACAAACTAGTCGTTGATGAACAAAAATATCACAAATTGACCTCATCACCTCTTTTCATTGATAGAGACATCATCGATGAGGATCTTGTAGGTGTTAAAATGATTAAATCAGAAGTTGAGTTGTGCAAACCCATCTATATTGGGCAAGCCGTTTTAGATTATTCCAAGCTTGAAATGTATCAACTCTTCTACAAAATATTAAAACCATGCCCTCTCGTAAAAGAGGTTCGCTTGCTGGGTGGTGATACAGATAGTTTCTTTTTAGGAATTACCACTCAAAAAGATTTAAATTTTAATGAAGTAGGCAAGTCATTAGAAAAATATTTCGACACATCTAACTACAATCCCACTCATCCACTCTATTCCATACAGAATAAAGCCAAACTTGGTTGTTTTAAGGATGAAACAGCAGGAAAGGAAATAGATGAAATGATTCTCCTCCGTCCTAAAATGTATTCCATGAAACTAAAAGAATGTGCAGATAGTATTAAGCGTGCTAAAGGTATATCAAAATCCATTGTTCATAAAATGAAACATCGGTCCTATAAGAAGGCCTATAAAAATAAAACTATAACGTTTGTCAATATGACAATCTTAAAATCTCAAGTTCATACTGTGAAAACGCACACGTTCAAGAAACGAGCACTTTCAGCATGGGAGGATAAGAGGTGTTGGATAGGACATAACACATCTCTTCCACATGGACATCCTGACACAAACATACCTCCACCCAAAAGAATAAAACTCACGCTACCACATTCAGGAGATGTATTGACATAATCAACTTTAACTCAGTATTTTGATGTTGCTTTTTGTAGATATACATGGTTGTTTTATGTATCGCATGAGATCGTTTCTTCCTTGTGAATATATGCCTACAGTCAGCCCATTCCCCTATATCTGTGAAAAGACTTTTTCATATACATATTTTTATTTCAATAAACATATCACAATGACTTCACTTTGTTTTCCGAAACACTAAAGTTACGAGGGATTTAGTATCTTTCACGTGGATGCACTCTTGTAAACCATTGGTAATTTTGATAGCAATAGAGGGTATAGTTTGTTTGATGACGGGATGATAGAAAATAGATTCAAACATCTTCTCGACTATTCCATATGAAGCGTCTTTATCATGAATGAAATCACGTAAAATGTATTCTTTTTTCTCGCCAACAGAAATAGGTAAAATCAAATCACTTTGAATGTAAAGGTGCTGTTCATGTTTATCAAGTGTCATTGGTGTTTCTATACCAATCGTATGCGCAGCAGCAAACACTGTTTGTAGCATTGAAAAGCCAAAGAGTTTTTTCAAATTTTTACTCAATTGACATTGAATGTCATCACCCAGTTTCAGAACAACGCGTTGATTTTCAATTGAAAACGAAATGTGGTGTGTCTTTGCATCATATTTACTTTTCATCACATGCTTCAACTTCTGTTGTATATAAGGATTTACTACATGAATGAAGCTTTCAACTGTATGATATAGACGCGGCATTATATTGATAGCAACTTTAGATTCTTCATAAGACTGGTAAATTTTCTTGATGCGATCGCCATAGATGTCCACCCACCATTCATCATTAACTGAATCAGCTTTAGTGTGATATTCATGAGAAGCATACACCACACCGCTTCCAATAATAGGCGTATAATGTCTTACAAAATGACGCAAGGTTGGAGAGAAATAAACTGTAAGTTTGTCATTATATTTCTGAATAACCAACTTATTTTTGTCCGCCATAATTTTCTCTCCATACTTCTTACCCACAGTCTCATTCCATCGTTTTACTAACTCAATAAGTGATAAAGGTTGAACACCACGCTTTTTCAAAATGATGCGTTCTTCGCATTCTACAACATCTTCATCAAATATTTTAAATCTATAATGAAATTTGTTGATTCGATTTGAATAAACTTTTTTAACATTTGCAGTAGCAATTGACGTTAGATGTAGTCCATGACCAAAACCAAGATGTGGATAGAATTCACTATCCAACGTCAGCGTAAGACCTTTAGTAAAAGAATGAAAGCGGAGGAACTGTCTCCCACTCCAATGATAGATAGTAAACTCATAAGCTTTCTGATTTTTATTCTTCATGATGGAAGTATTACCACTGTTGAATGCCTTAATAATTTTCTCATTCCCAAATGGCTCATAAGAATCTGATTTTATCTGAATCCATTCATAGTTCCACTTTCCATCTGACGTTAAATTGTATGGGAACTGAAATGCATTATTCATCGTTATTCCATCATGGGTGCGAGGAGTCAATATCATTTCTTCCAAATCATTCACATTCTGAATATTGCTATCATAGCAAATACTAGAAACGCCAACCTCCCATTCACCTTCTAAATGCAGTGGGCGATTTAATTCTACTCGATAGTCTGATGGTTTATTTTTGGGAAATTTATTCATAGAAGCATTACTGGGCAAGTAGATTAGAAACGAGTCCTTATTTTCACTTTCCATATTATTCACATTGGAAAAATATATTAGCATACGTTTGCATTAACTCTTCATTCGGAAATGGAGTGTGATACTTGTCACAGCATCTTTATGAAAAGGAATCAACGCACCAGCATCGTCATAAATGGCAATATCAATTTGTGGGATGTAGTTTGATTTCAGCTTTGTATAATGCACTTTCTTGAAAGTATGCTCAGATAAAATACTGCAGCTTTTTGGCTGGTACGGTATCATTGCTAGCAATGGAGCTTCAACATCTCCCACACGTACATCTTCACCAATATTGGAATATATCTGAAAATAGTTAATACGACGCGATAGCGACATGTCTGCGCTAGCTTTGGTTACAGTACCACTTTTAAAGATATTTTGGTCAAAACCCAAAATGTCCATTAGAGTTTTATCCATAATTAGTTCAATACCTTTTCCACTTATAGTGAGAGACAAAGTACCTTCTTTTTCAGAAAATGAAATATGTTGGTCATTAATCACTTCATTTAAATAATCTACAACCAATTTAACCGAAGTAATAATGCGAGGCATCAACACTCTTGTTTCATGTAAGATACCACCTAAAGGCTCTACACACTTTTTGTATAAAGATACGGTCCATTCTGTATCAAATTGATTTGACCTTTCACATGGTAAATGTTGCATATCAGATTTTCCATGAACAGCTGCAGAACGATGTCGTAAGAACTGATGAAAATCTTTTGAACAAACTAATACTAGATCATCATCATTTAATTTACTTATTGCAATATGATTAGATGATTTAATATAAGTCAATGTTGCCACTTGCTTGCCATCAACTCGAAGGAGATAATTAAATTTCTTCAATAATGTTTCAGGAGTCATGTTTGTCTTTCTTGGCTTAATCACAATCTTCTTCACCAACGTCTTCTCATTTCTTGGAATAAGATCTACATAATAAGCTTCCTCTCGATATATTAACTGTTTATGGCCACTTATGTGGTAATTAACGTTAAAATTATCATAGCTTGTCAAGGCGCTAGCGAGGTAGCCTAAATCATTTCTTAAACTTGGACTTAAACCAACAATCCAATCTTTCTCAACTACATGATGTACATAATTATAATCATCATTGTGCGGAGTAAATTGTACAATATGTTTACACGCTTTATTCAAGAAATCATATATAAACTTTTTACATGATAAGAGATCTTTCTTTGGCCACTGTGGAATGTATACTCGGCACCCCTTTTCACATTGATAAGCAGCTGTACGCCTCATATTAATAGTCATCACCTCATGATCAAAAGTATAGACACAGTTGCTATAAACAAGTTGAGTGACACCCACTTTCCATTTAGCTGTTGTGCATGATCAATGGGAGTAGAAAAGAGTGCAGCTCGATTACTAGTAAATCTCTTTGTAGCCGCATTGCTAAGCAAAATATGATAAAACGACATTTTTATATTGCTAATCTGCAACTTTGCATAACATCATGAAGACTTGGATTTTGGACTCTCTACAATATATCAGAGTTGATCGTGATGGAAACGTACATTTCAAAAATTCTCATGGTCATACATCAAGAGGAATTACATTAACATGGCGACAATTTGTCAACCTCAATGATATCATGAGGGATTTGGAATATTTTGAAACATTAAGATTCATCTCCTTGGGTGATCAAGTTTGGCTTCAACATTACAGAAATGAAATTCAAATCTACCATTCTCATTCCGCAAACTGTTTCTCATTTCGCAAATACAATTGGGAGAAGTATAGAAGATATATACATCGCTCTATCATGACATTTATTCGTCGTGAGTTCATCGCCCTACTATGCAAATCTTAATCAGGCATGACTACTACACATCATGAGTTGGAAATTAGATTCCCTACAACGTATTGAAACGGATCATGATCGAAACGTCTATTTCAAAGATTCAACTGGAAATGTGAGAAGAGAGTTTGCTTTATCTTATCGTCATTTTCAATCTCTACATCATATCATGAAGGACTTGAAATACTTCTATATGAAAAGACATTCACGTGTTGGAAATCGCATCTGGCTGCGCGTCAACAATCGGCGAATTCAACTCTATCATTCCCAACTTCATACTAACTTCACATTTCATCAAGGTAGTTGGGAAAAGTATAAAAGGAAGGTACATCGCTCAATTTACTCATTCTTTCATCATGAAGCGCCATCGCTACACCATCGTCAACATTCTCCGTCGCTTCAGACTCTACACCAAAATCGATCTCACAACATTACACCAACAGCTTCCAAACAGCAAGTATTACCCGGGCCGTCCTCAAATGTTAGTGGTGAAGATGAACAATTCACGGAATCTTCAACTCTTCCCAAATGGGACTGTACAGATTCTCGGCGCCCTTTCTCATTCATCGGCGCAGTCAATGCGCTTAGAGCTACAAAGACTACTACGTCGGATATGGAAGAGGGAGAGGTGTGTGATGTCGAATCTGACTGTGGACAATATGGTGATCTCTACTCAATTGAGTGACAGTCTATCATTTTTGAAGATTCGTACTAGCAGTTACAATTTGTGTTATGAACCCGAACTTTTTCCTGCAGCTCTCATTAGTTGTTGGTTACCTGTGCATGTGGCAATCTTTCATAATAGTAAAGTGATCATTACTGGACTAAAATCTCATGTACAAGCAAATGTGATCCTAGACTATCTCATTGAGTATGTACGTACCCAGCGGATTGTAAAATAAAAAACAATTTTTCCAACATGATGTTTTTATTTCAAATCATGATAGAACTTACAAATCATTTTTTCATTAGAGGATGGATTACATGAAAAGTTTTGAATAACAGATGCAAATCGAGATACATGTAAACGTCTTAAGATGAAGTACAGTACAAAAGCACCACACGTTGATGAAAGTGGATGTTGTAGTATGCGTTCATTTCGCTGATATTGACGCGTATGTTTTCTCAACCACTGCTGTGTTGGTATATTTGGAGGTTGAGCAAGAGAGTCAAATAGTTCACCACGTCGGTCTTCTCCAATAAAGATCGCTTTCCAATGCTCACCGCCTAAATTCTGAGAATGAGTGTTTAGCACAATAAAGATGGGATAGTGATTTACTGCAGGTGGTAAGGTATCGAGTGAATAGACATTATCGAAAGCTTTCAACGTCGCTTCGTCTGCATTACGCTGCACTTTAGTCTTAATATCGTCAGCAGTCAACCAACTCATTAACGATTATACTGAAGAATCACGTCACGATACTTTGTAATTTCAATATTTGAATCGAAGACTGCATAAATTAATACATTGATCGTCTCAGCTAGTGTTCTTTTGAACGTCAAATCCAAACGAATATTATGAGGCACGTTCGCTTGACGATAGGGTGCACTAATATCGCTGTCAGCAGTCAAATCAAATGCATAAATAGTATATCCACTCTTAAACTCTTTCATAGTCAGTCCGTTGGTGTCATCCGTATTGTAAAAGCCAAAGACATCCATAAAATCAACATAACTGCGCATAAATTGATCCGAAGCAAAATCTGGTTTGTAGGGTGGACCAGGATGACTCACACCATTTACACGTAAAGCAATTTCACTTAACTGATTGTGTTTAAAATTGAAAGGATTCTTCTTTATATTACCATTAAATGCATCATTTTCAACCATTGCCACCATGAGGAGCTTCGGTGCTTCCGATGGAAAGAGGCCATCTTTCATGAAACTCTTTTGATCTTTCGGAATTGTAAAGGTGAGAAGCTTTGTATGCTGAAAGGGGTAAATGGCATTTTGGCGGTTAAGGCCTTCAGCATGCCCTCTAATGACACTTGGATTCGGTACTACTCGACGAATGTAAAGTGCAATATCTTCCACATGAATTCTAAAATTGTCAACTTTAGCAAATGCATTCAGCGCAAATTCAGGCTTATTCAATGTCAGCTTGAGTCGCATGCTGGTATTACACAGTAAAAACTTTGACTGTCTAAAGAAGTCTAAATTCAGCGGACCATATAGCTGACATACTCTACTATCTTTAATCATAGCAGATCGCTTTACAAAGCCACTGTTTGTTTCAACATCAAATTTTCCTGCTTCATCTCTGTACCATCCCATGGCTTCCATATGACTTTTTTGTGCTGCTGGATGAAACTGTGATACATGATTGAAATATGATTTATAGGGATAATCGCTTTGACCACCTTCCACCTGCTGCTCTCCAATCGTTAGAGAAACATCACGAAGTAATGTAGTCAATGGTAAATTGTTCAGTCCAACTTTATGTGCATCGTCAATAGCAGTTCCGTCTGCTTGCTGAATTCTAAACCTCAAATCAACCATCGCATAACTCAAATCTATGTAGTCATCACTACCACCAGGAATAACAAATTCAATGGGGCCAGCATTCTCAGCTGTTCGAGGATGATAATCTACAATACTTGAACTAAGAATATCTGTCTGTATGGCTTGTTGATCGAACAAACAAAAACCGGAAGTTTTACACTCCATGATTAGAAGTTATAGCAGCGTCGTCGTTTAGCGCCTGATGAATGATTAGAGCCTCTGCGACGTTTGCGTGAATGCCTTTTGACTGAAGATCGCACCTTACCAGCTCCGCGATGTTTCCTCCTTCCTTTTTTCATTCGTTTAGGTGATTTCTTTCCTTGAGTAACACCAGCAATGGTCTGCTTCAATGTTTTTAAACCGCGTTCCTTCCCACGATTCAACAAACTGCTCTTAAAACTTCTACCTCTGGAAAGATCACTAGCAACATCACCAGCAAAGCCAACGGCATTACTTAAAACATTTCGTTTTAAAGATCTACCGACATTGGATATGAGAGGTGCTACAACAGATTTCAGTGCACCAAGTATGCTACCTCCACGTTGGCGGCGAGCACCGATGTAAATTTGTCCTCCACCACTTACATAGGAGGGTCGTGAATAAAATGAGGCAGTTGGATTCATAGCTCAAACCCTAAACATTGTTAGTTACAACTTTGCATGAATCACTGTCGATCACTTAGATGAAAGATGTCGGCACGACGCATCCAAGAGTTCATACTTGAAGGATAACCAGTCCATTTAACAAGACACCATTCTTCACCTTACCGCTTTTTACATCGAATGATTTTCTCTACCAAATATGTTTCACTTTCAGTGACTACCTCAATCTCATCGCGGTAAAAGCTACCCTCAATTTCTTCATTATCGTAATCTTTCAACTTGTAGGTGGTCGGAGAGTCTTTTTGATTAATCCTTGATACTGTAAATACCTCCTCTGTCCAATTCGGGAGGTACCCTTTAGCAAAAACACTTTTCACTTTTGAGATACGAACTTTATCGCCAATTTTCACATCACTTTTCACATGAGTGCGTTTACGTTGGAATGATTCGCGCACTTTATCTACATTGTCAGCATTTACATCTACTGGTCTGAGTCCAATAGAACGATGGATAGAGTGATTGTAGGCATGGAGTGTATCTTGTAGAACCTTTGTCCAATTTTGTGTCAAGTTGGCAGTAAAATGTCGCCACAAGCGATTTTTTAATGTGCGATTAAAACGTTCAACGAGTGCAGCTTTATAAGCGCTCTTTACACTAAACAACTCAATGTCATGCCTCTCAAATAATCTTGTCACATGCTGATTTTCAAACTCTTTTCCTTGATCACTCTGAATTCTTTTTGGAATGCGACCTTCTCGAAAAATTGTTTGGAATGCTTTTGCTACTCCTTTCCCTTCTTTAGTTTTTAAAGGTTGAGCCCACGCATAACGCGAGAAAATATCAATGACGGTTAAAATAAAATTATTGCCCGAGTTATGTTTTGAAATGGAGGCAACATCACACAAATCTGCTTGCCACTGTTCATCGATGTCATGAACAATATAATGGCGGGTGCGGTACTTCTTTTTCGCTTGTTTGTGGAGTGTATAGGTAGCCTGACCCTTTAACCATCGTTTCACTTGTGATTGTGGAAGACCACTCGCTTTTGATAATTTCTTGATAGATGCAAATCCTGCCGGATGTTTTACATCATAATAGATTGACTTCAAACGTTCAGTCGATGACGGCTGACTCTTTTTCCTCCTTCTCATCTTTTTGTTTTCTTCCCTTTCTACATTTACAACAACTGCAGCATTTAGCTTTAGCGGTTTTGCGATCGTGTTCACATTGCTTAGGGGTTTCATTATGAGAGCTGGCGCAGCAAGTGCAAGTGACAACGACATTCACCTCTGGCGGCTCATTACATGGCAAGCAACACATCTGCTTCATATTAATAGTCTGAGAACATGTATTTCCTAGGAGGAGCTGTTTTACGTTTTCCTTTTACCAGTTTTAGTGGTGATGTAGATCTACGTCGAGTTCTTCCTCTTGTTTGCTTAGTGAGTGTGGGAGGGGATGTAGCAGGTGACGCCTTAAACCAATTTGTTGGCATTTTCATCGTCTGAAGCATTGGAGTAGTAGCCACTGTTGAATCAAGTTCTTTCAATGTCTCATTATTCAAAGCAAATTTTGGCACATTATGCTTTTTGAATAGTTTAAGAAAGTATGACCAACCAGGTGGAACATAGCCCTGACGTGTCGCATACTACGTGTCGCATACTGAATCAAGTCTTCATAACGTGAAGCATCAATCACTTTATTTTCATCTGTAATGATTTCTCCTCTATCATTTACATTGAGATGGGGCTCAATACTGTTGAAAAGAGATATGGCATGTGCGCGAGATGCTAAAGGTGTAGCAGTCGATACAGAGTCACGCATCTTATTCTTCAAGTTTTTCAATTGCTCAACAGTTTCCGATTGTAATAATACAGCACGATGTGGATCTTTGATGTGAACATTTTGCTGATAATCTATTTCTTTCCTATACATTTGATTTGCAAGAGGTTGCTTTACTTGCTGCATGGCAGTCAATTGTACATATTCATCCTGAGGAATAACAATCATGCGAGAATAAGAACTCATAGTTTGTAGATAATCATGGGAGTTTTCAAAATATCACTTCGAAATCTAAATTCTTCCGGACACTCTTGCGTAAAGTCAATGAATAAGTAACCGTATGGTTTTTCAGTAGCTGCTTGAAAAATTTCAATTAAGGCTTTTGATCCTCTGGGTGCAACTTGTCGCGCTAAAATTTCAAATTGACTTTTATCTCGCGGATTCTTGAAAATAGCATAATAGTGTGTATTCAGGTTTCGTGTACGAGCTTCTTTTCCATCAGGAAACAAATTTTGTGTAATATAGATGATAAAACACCTTTTATGGTGTGCTGCGCGAGTGAACATATCTGTAACATCTTTTGAATTCTTACTTTCTTTTAATAAATCATCCAATACAACAACATCATTAGACTGAAGTTTATCCACTGGAATAATTCCTTCATGTCGAATAAAGTTGCGACTTTGCAATTCCTGAAACAGCGACGGTTGATAAATACCATAACACCAAATCACTCGATTGATAGGTTCCTTAAACAACTCCCTTCTTTTATCCAATAAATTCAGCGTGAAAACAGTTTTACCTGCATGAGATGGACCTGATACAGTCAGAACTTTATCACATTGAAGTCTGAAATCCATTTTATTACTTTGAGACTCAACATTTGCATAATTAACGCTTAGAGCCAAAGATATTTCCCAATAGGTTGCCCACGGCAGGAGCTATCATTGGAAGTATTGCTGAAAGGAAACCGCCCTTTTGTGTTAGAGTTTTCCTCTTTCTTTGAAGGGCGACTTTAGGATTGGAGATGAAACGCAATTTCGTAGCATATCGCTTAAGTAACTTTCGTTGTTTTGGCGCTAATTTCTTCGTCCTCAACTTCCTCACATGAGAAATAATTTCACAAATGAATTTATCGTTAGCATGTCGTATAGCATTGTATCGCTGATTTGCTTTCATTCGTCGGAGAGCTTGAATGGCTGAAGAAAACTTTTGACTTTTACGTTTCGCCATTTTACGTTTCGCCATTTTCCGTGTTAGTCTTTGCTAAAACCTATCTTTACCACATTTGCATAGGTACTAACTATTGCGACATAAGTGACACTCGAAATGAGCAATATCACAGTGGTTACATTGGCAAAGTTGAATGCAATTACGTATGAAACAGCGTTGACAAAAAGCATGCTTACATCTCTTGAAGATGCGCTTTTCATTTCCATCCTTTCGCTTACATACATCGCAACACATAGTTTCACCGTTACTGATGTCTATAGCAAGTCTTTTTGAAGATATGAATTTGCTAGCCTTTTCTAAATAATAGACGCATGTACAGAAGGAATATACTTCGAGAGTGAGCAGACATAGCTCGAAAACCAGTTGTGCTACAATCAAGTACCACTGCATTTTCAATTTTTCTTTATGGAAAGTTGAATGTGAATATCTGAAATCGCTTCAATCACTAGACTGCTACCATGATGGTTAAATGCGTTAAGACGTTCAGCAATTTTTATCATATGCCTTTTAAAAAATTCTTGGGGGTGATCTACCACTTCCATTGAGTAAGAAGCAAAATGGAAAGATCGACTTTCCACCTCTTCCTTTCCAAAATGACTAAACTTAATTTTCGCAACTAATCGCGCCATGACAATGCTATCAGAGAATGTATTCATTAATTCTAGAAATAGAGTGCTAGCATCATCGACCACTGCTTCGATGTCGGTCTCATCTTTATGAAATTTTATCACATAATCTTGAACAGCTCCTTTTAAACTTTGCCTATGAAAACGTAATGTTCCGCAGTCGTTTGAGAAAGACATGATCGCCCTTTATCTAACCCATCCATTGCATGAAAACAACAACTCTTCTCATAGTAACATTTATTGAATAACGGTAACAAGCATGCATTATAAATCAATGGTTTGAAAGAGATAAAATAGATACAGCTGATAACTATCATACAGCGAGCAATGATAACCATACAGGACTTTGGCAGTGTTGAGGTAAGGAGGAAAGAAGCATTGGTTATGAACGTAGCTACTACAACGAACAGACAAAATAGGAACACACAAATCCTTAAAACGTTTCGTGACTTCATGATAATGTTGATTCACTCTACTATCCCAAGGCGGGAGCAAAATATCATCAATGATTAGATTGGGAAATACTTTCCTCTCCTTACCAGGATTATTACAAAAGATGCGTATAACATTGAAAGCAGCTAACCATCGTTTAAAGTCAATAAGAAGAGCACTCTCACAAGAAAAGCCATAGTCTTGCAAATATTTCAGATTAAGTCCATGAATGTGTTTTCTCGCCCATTGATCAACATTGGGATCGCAGTTGGCATGTTGATGATAGACACTGACAATCTGATATGTCCAATTGTTCATAGCAATAGCACTGAGCTCCTGTACAGGTTCACCCTCACAATCCATAAAAATGATGATAGAAGCCTAAAACGGAAATTTACACATCTAAGGAAGCGTTCTATAACATATTACAAAATGAAGAATTACATCGATGCTTTTCACGACAAAATACACAAATGATATGATGGCAACGAAGAAGTAAAATGTATCTAATAAGACCACGTCTGCGACACTCAAAGCACATAAGCGAATTGTCATAGGGTAGAGTTAGGAAAGGACTAGTAATTCTCCTTCTTTGATTTGCGTTTTGATGTAGCATTCTTCTCCGACTTGCGCTTCGTACCACTGCTGTTAAGGATTTGATCAATTATGTCGTCCACGTTGGGTGGTTTTGGAATATATAGGATGGATTCCATATGCATGGAGAGAGAGGCTATTTTATTATCCTTGTGTCGACCATAATATAGCCCATTCACTTTGAAAAGGATATCCCAAGTACCTTCTCCGAGCTCATCACATCTGATGGGTATTGAATGATCTCCCTCCTTCTTATAGTAAGTACACCAATGTGATACCGGTAGGCAAATGTGATTACCATCCCAAATCTTTCTATAGGGAGTATCCTTGTCATCTCTCGCCTTCCACTCTTGAGCAAGAGGAGTAGGAATGTCCATATTTAATGTCACGTACTCCTCAATAATATCAAGTTGGTGGCGAATATACGGACTCACGGGGATCAGTATGTAGTCCCCATACTGATTGTGCATTATCTTGACATCCGTGGAAGGGAGCATTCCCGTTTGGAGTACTACGCTATGATCATCATAACGCAAGGCTTGTTTAAATTTACGCTGTAGCGGTGTAGGATTATGTACCTTGGATGTTTCTTCCACTGGCCTCAGTTGTAGATGATCTGACCGTAGCGAACCTTGTAACGTTTGACCGCCATTTTGTCCTACTAGTGCAGCAGATGGAGTAGATGCCTGAAAATGAAAAAAGATTGTATTAAGTTTACGTTCAAGGGAGGAGAGGGAGGGAAGTAGCGACTTACCATTTTAGTTGGATAATAGAACAGGGAACTAGAGAGAGAGAGAAAATGTGCGTCCGTCACTCGTGTGATTCAACGATGGAATGATTCTCACTGTGGAAGGCTCGCTATTTATAAAGAAATGCTTGATTCTCATTGGATGATGATCCTCATTGGATAATAACATCAAGCTGATTCCAAATCTGGCCTCCGTTTACCAATCCGAGCCTTCGTTTTGGTGCTACAGCCCAAAACGTCCCAAATTCTAACTCTGTCGTTTTTCGCCAATGTCCCAAAATCTTAAATGGCGTCTCACATCTAAACGAAGACAGATAGGAACAAGCCGATTGTTTCACTGAATTTGTCTCACTCTTAGCTTTCAAACGAGCTATCGCACGACAAAATCCGTCCACTAGAAGCCAAAATCGAAGCAAGCTGTCCAGGGGGGGGGACGTCAGCGAAATTTGATGAAAAATGTTTTGGTGACGGTCCCAGGTCGAAATTCCACACTTTGGAAAATTTTCAAATTTTTACCCATACAAAGTCACTCTGACACTTAGGATTTTTTCAGGTAAGCGAGCTCCGACCTAAAATCTTGTAACCGCTCTAACTTTTGAACGAAGACAGATAGGAACAAGCCGATTGTTTCACTGAATTTGTCTCACTCTTAGCTTTCAAACGAGCTATCGCACGACAAAATCCGTCCACTAGAAGCCAAAATCGAAGCAAGCTGTCCAGAGGGGGGGGGGGAGGTCAGTGAAATTTGATGAAAAATGTTTTGGTGACGGTCCCAGGTCGAAATTCCACACTTTGGAAAATTTTCAAATTTTACCCATACAAAGTCACTCTGACACTTAGGATTTTTTCAGGTAAGCGAGCTCCGACCTAAAATCTTGTAACCGCTCTAACTTTTGAACGAAGACAGATAGGAACAAGCCGATTGTTTCACTGAATTTGTCTCACTCTTAGCTTTCAAACGAGCTATCGCACGACAAAATCCGTCCACTAGAAGCCAAAATCGAAGCAAGCTGTCCAGAGGGGGGGGGGACGTCAGCGAAATTTGATGAAAAATGTTTTGGTGACGGTCCCAGGTCGAAATTCCGCACTTTGGAAAATTTTCAAATTTTTACCCATACAAAGTCACTCTGACACTTAGGATTTTTTCAGGTAAGCGAGCTCCGACCTAAAATCTTGTAACCGCTCTAACTTTTGAACGAAGACAGATAGGAACAAGCCGATTGTTTCACTGAATTTGTCTCACTCTTAGCTTTCAAACGAGCTATCGCACGACAAAATCCGTCCACTAGAAGCCAAAATCGAAGCAAGCTGTCCAGGGGGGGGGGGACGTCAGCCGAAAATTTTTTCTCTCCGATTTCGCTGGAAACATCCTTCCTAACCCAAAATTTCACGTAGATTCCGAATCTGGACTCCGTTTTCTCATCCGATGCTTCGTTTGGGCGCTACACACCAAAACGTCCCACATTCTATGTCAAAATTTTGAAGAAACAGTTTTTCTCGCCGATTGAGCTGGAAATCACACCACTGATGCAGAATTTGACGCTGAATCCGAATCTGGCCACCGTTTCACCATCCAAGACAACCTAGACGGTCGCCCACGTCAGCCTAGACGGTCGCCCACGTCAACCTAGACGGTCGCCCACGTCAACCTGGACGGTCGCCCAAGTCAACCAGGCGGTCCGACCAACTCACTCGAGTCTCACACTCTGTCGTTCCAGAGGGGGGGGGGGGAGTCAGCGAACAGTTTGTGAACCAACCTGGTCGGCACACCACGACAGACCTCTGTCGTTCCAGAGGGGGGGGACGTCAGCGACCTCTCGCGATGGCGGCCAACCTGGCCGGCACATCACGACACTGTCGTTCCAGAGGGGGGGGACTCAGCCACGACGGCGGCCATCTTGCGCTATCCAGTATTTGTCACTTGCTTACTACTTCCAATGTTAACATTTAATTTGCAAGCAAATTGGAGACGATGTTGCAATTTTTGATAATACAGTTAGTTAAATTGTCGTTATCAAATCCATGTAATTGACGTTAACCATGAGCAATTGACTTTCGAACTCCTCGTTAATCATATTACATGAAAAATGTTTGATCGTGCAGTTTGCAAATTACGCATTCATAATAATCACATCGATCAAATTATCAGTTTGTGATATTTTAATTACGATTGTAGTTTATCGGTGATAAGTGCTGAAATTAATGATATGGAGCAATAATAGACTACCTACTGTAAACTTATTTATAGTTTACTATGAAACGCTGTCGCTCTCTACAACTTCACCACGATGGAGGTGGCCTATCATTCTCTTATGCAAAACCCACAGAGAAAATGTGCCTTGTCTGTGTGCTGGTGTCTAGAGATGACTATAATTTTGAACTATATTATCTCGTCAGTGTGTTATAAGAGCGCATTTCTAGTTGACCTTTCATCAACTTCATGCCCCTTTTGTTTTTTCTTATAACAGAGATAAAGCGCCCTGTCTGCGTATTTCGGTTTAGAGAATACATTAATCAGCACTGATGCTCACAGCTAGAACTAGACACGAGGGACATTGACACCACATTAAACGTACAGTCAACAAAACATTCAGTTCGTGAGGAGTCGAATGGTGTGAATAATATTTCCATTTCACGAATTCATCAATGAGGAAAGCTGAGTCAAATATGTATGCCCTACTTTTCTCTGACAGTCTTCAGTGTGAGAATTGTAGCTTGTATGTTCCCTAATGCTGCTTTCCCCTCCGACTGTCTTGCATTTCGCATTGCGCGTGCTTGGCCAATCAAGTAAGCCAAAGGGAGGCGAATTATCTTCATATCAATCTCTATCAATTGCTGCCATTGTATTCAATGGCTGAAATAGAATCATATCACATCTAGACTAACCCAGACAGACGCAAAGGAATCCATCTCTGTGACAGTCACAGCAGATTATTATGATTTCTTTGTTCTTATGCGATCGCTATATTGTTTCGACACAATAGTTTATCGTTGATCGCTCATCATTTTATGCTTCAAGTGTCTGACGAAAGTGTGTCGTCTATTTCAAGGGGTGCGCTTTCCAAAGTAATCTATAAATGACCTATCATTGTTACATGATATTTTGTAGTTTGAAAATTCAGGAGATGAAAATTTTAAGATAATTTAGCAGAAGCGCTGCTCATATTCTGGCAACAACATGCTGAACATGGCAACAACAACTCTGCATTTAATTATGCAGGAACGTTCATGAAAATCAAAAATCACATTCTGAGCTGCGCACCAACAGATGGATGTTGTTCCACCCTGCATCAATTGTAAAATAGTTCACAGCACTGTGCTATACACATTTACTTACTTCACTTCATTTTCAGAATTTTCACTTCATTCGAGTATTTTTTTCGTTTTATACATGTACCGTAGACGAAGTAGGATGATTCTACTTTGCTTACACTTGGTATACACTTCCATATCATACTCATTTGCAGGCATCGTTTTTAAGTATACGACACCCGAATGATGAAAATCATTGCATTCTAAACCGTTTTTGCTCTACATAAATCTTCGAGCCGTGCATTGGCCAACACAAAAAATTGTTGGTTTCGTTGTTTTTAGAAAGGAATAGTTAATTGCGAAATCACGGGTGTACATGTCCATGAAATCAACGAAAGATTAAGTTTAAGCATATGAACGGCACTGCGCGTCAGCTGTCGAAGTTTTCAACATTCTCTGTGATGTACAAAGTGCACAGTGGCAGTAATTGCCGAATATTTTACAAAACTGTTGCGCTGTCGTCAGAACTAAACATGTTTTTCTGAACAATTGTGTAAATCATCTGAGAGCAAACTAAATTGTTAGACTGAAGTGCAAACACAGCAATATCTACTGCTTGAGAATTTTGGCAAAATTCATCGTGTTTATGTGCACATCCTTTTGTCTTCCGTACCATAAAAAGCATCAAAAATAATGTCAATGAATCTTGAGTATCATTTTACAGGTGTTGGGATACATCCCTGCTTGGAGACGCATTACCTTTGATTGAGCATGATTTGTCAGATTATCCGCTTCAAGAGACGACTAAACGCTATCAACAGACACTGTGTACGTCATTCTTCACTCGGTTTTTCTGGGAAGTATCAACAGAGAAGAAAGTGAGTTGAACATTGAAGATTCAACAAAAAGTCTATGATCGTGTGACTCTGTGATATTTGTCAAATATTCCTGTCTAGGGTTGTCAGCTCTCTCTGATGGAAAATGTGGGCGTTCATAGAAATGTCGGAAACGCCATTATGACAACAGTGAACAACACAATGAAAAAATGTTCCGTCCACTCATATTTCTAAATTAAAGGGCCATCCGAAATGACCCTGGAAAAAATGTTTTGATGAACCTTGGTTTGACACTAGCTGTACGGGTAGCATGAACAAAGCATGTCAAGCTCCGTTACAAGCATTTTTAAATTAAAATTAAAATTTATTTGTTTAACTTGTCAAATGTGCAATCTGACGATATCAATGCCTTCTCATTTTTATAATTTCATAGTTGTAGAGATCTATCCTACCTTCCCATCGCCCTCATTCATAGAGGTCTGATCAATGATAGCAAGTTTGTATTTTTCCGAGTAATGTTTCACTTTTTCATGGAATTGTCCACATACTTTCTTCATTAAATCAATGAATTGTAATTGAAATTATGTCCTGATGTGCTTATTGTGGCCAATTAATTGGTCGTGAAGGGTTTAATGAATAGATCATAAGGCTCTTGATAATCCAATAAGTAATGCATATGGGAGCTGCATCATGACATTTGTGCCTCTATAAAAGATGCTATATTTGGATTATCTATGCTATATTTGTAGAGAAAGACAGCACAAAATATTTACACCATGTATTTATAGCGGTAACATGACTGATTCACGGCAAAAGTTAATGAATGAACATTGTTTATACTCGGAGCCTTCCTTCCATTTCGCAGAGGTCATTATTTGTCCCACTAATACTTTAAGAATATTAGCTTTGACCCACTAGGATTTGACCCCATGCATTTCGAAAGCAATGCGAACACTCAACCAGAAGACCCTTACGCCGGTCATCTTTTAATGTGTCATTAATGTTGTATAGGCCAAGTTTGGAGATATGTTTTGGAAGGAAAACTCTCGCCATTTTAACTGTACTCAGGGATGCCGGAACAAATTTTGGGCAAGGGAGGCAAGAATGTTGGAGCTGGGCACATCACGTGCGGTATGCAAATATACACACAAGCTTAAGCTATTAA
The DNA here is from genome assembly GCA_907163375.1 of Prostheceraeus crozeri. Taxonomy (NCBI): domain Eukaryota; kingdom Metazoa; phylum Platyhelminthes; order Polycladida; family Euryleptidae; genus Prostheceraeus; species Prostheceraeus crozeri. The sequence goes on from CAJQUW010010388.1 coordinate 42,159, forward strand.
AGTCTTTCACATATACAGACCAGGGTATTCGTGTTTGGTGCGAGTAGGCTATTCACTATCAAAGTTTTACTCGATTAGTGACTCTGAGTACCCGAAGCAAAATACGAGTGTACGATCTTGTCAGTAAGAGAACTTAGAAACAGTGGAGACTCTTGGAATTTGCTGCCTTTTTCATTACCAAACTGAGGTAACTAGCTCAATGTTTGTTCAAAATTAATTCGATATTTCCGAAATCATCTGAGCAAAGAAGAAAACTATTTCATCAGAAATACTTCTAATTCGAAGTTAAATCTCAAAAGCAATAGTTGTATAGCTACACTTCTGCTCAGGGGCACCCTTGCCCCCCTTTGCCCCTCCTCAGTCAGGGGAAGGGGGTCATTGCCCCCGCCGCCCCCTGTTCCGGCATCGCTGACTGTACCCGCACCTACAGTGGACTAAATTGCAAAAATCCGACTGCATCAGCACCTCGTTTTGGTCATTAAACGGTAAGGGTCGCTTTTAAAAGAAATAATCCATTTTCTAATCATACTGCTCCAAGATAATCTCACACACTAAAAGCATCGATCCACGATGGCCTCAATATAATTTCATGATTTCTTCCATTTATGATAGCCCTAAATGTAGCCGGTTGTACATGTTAAAAAAGATGCACGCTTTTCAGTTATTTTTATGAAACGACAATTCTCTAAGGAGATATTGTGCGTTAAATTGTGGTATTTCTACTTTTCATGCACCCTTCTAGGAATATTATGAGTAATGAAGTCATTCACTTAATTTCATTCAAATTTTGTGCAAATATTTCTGTTACGCAACAGTCGCTTTTTCAGAATTACTTTTGAATGCATGGGGAATTATTGTAGTTGAAGAAATTAATTTCGAAGAAGCGCTGTTTTGCGAATTGCTGTGAAAGCCATGCTATTTCTGTTTGCATTTTAGCGCTTATTGAAACGTAATGCAAGCAAAATATACATGATTTTGTTATTTCTGGGGCACATAATTCGCACAACGTCAATGAATGTAACCAATTCAATTGAAGAGGTATTTTGGCTTTCTAATCTTCAGGCATTTTCATTCCCACAGAAAGATTGGTACTTATTAGTATACTTGATGGGTGAAGTGTTTCATGTTGAACACCAGGACTCCCATACAAATAATCAAACGTTTACTTAAAACTAGCACGACCGGTATAGTAATATGGTATATCTATGTATTGATGTATCACATTATTGATAAGGAATGTTGTTTGTGAGTTTTCAACATTAACCTATTCAACTGTTCATGATTTTCATATGGCCACAATGTGTGCGTGGAGTTTCATAGTCCTATACATTTGCTAATATGTATAACTGATTCATATTGCTTTAGTAGGTCGGCTAAAATAGGCATTTAACGTGTCATTTCTGTAGAATTAAGAAATAACAATTTTTTCTTAACAATAGTATGATCTATAGGATTATAATCATTGCAGTATAAATACCTAACTACAGTGTAAAATATTAGATGACCCATAAAAAATGTTATATTTTTCATGATGCATGTAAATTATCTTTTTGCATATGCAGTGTATAGGACTATATATAAATTACTTAAGAGATGGCTGAAGGCGGGAGGACCATAATGAATCAATGATGTGAAAAAAATCAGCTTTCTCTCCCGAGTAATTTAATGCCACTAAATAATTACGAATAAAAAATATGTACACAGCCAGGCTATATTGTCATATGGTTTTTTGTTGGCCAGTCATGTGCGACAATAGTAAAGGGAAATTCAGAAAGCTTGAACGCTTGTATGTCCTTGCTAGATGTTGAGCTGACGTGACTGACAAGACCACTCACTGTCAAGGTCACTCAATAAGATCTGTGATAAATTCATACAAGAGATCGCCATGAAAGCGAATGTGCATCCTTTGACTGAGTTTTTTGAAATTCGCCAGAATGACTGTAAAGTTAGATGTATAATAACTCTACGTCCCTTCCACAGAAGAATGGCTCTTAGAACAATTCATTTATCAAATTTTCCATCAAATCGTGATTTTCTATGTTTCCATGTATTTTGTTTGTTTCTATGTAAATTTCTTTGGAATACCGTTTGTTGTATTTGACAAATACAGAATTATTATCATTATGTTATCAGATATCTGTGTTTTGAAAGCATCGAACCCGCTAGTTATGATGTGGAATGTGCTTACAAATCCAATTACAAGCATCACAAAACAAAGCTGTTAAGTTAATAGCTATTTCACATTCATTTGATACCGGTCAATTGACAGGCTTGGTAGTTTTAGGTAAATGTCGTCCTGATGCCTACGCTATGAGCAATACAGATAAAGCATTTATATGTTGCTATACATATTAACAACTTAGGACGGTACTATGAAATAAAATTCAATTTATTTTATTTCACAATCCAGCAGTAAATATATACCAATCTACCGGTCAATTGACTGGTTTGGGAGTTCTGGTGTTAATCAGAAATTCCGGATGAAATTCCTGATCATGGACATCTGGAATACCATCACCTAGATTTCTAGCTGTCCATGGCCTAACTATCTATTTTATAAAAACACTTTGTCTCATTGAATCTCTGCTGTTAGCTGTATGATGCTCATCGAGACAATCATAACAAATTGTAAAGGTTTTGAACATTATCTTAAAGAAAATTAAAGCAAACGGCACCATTACCAAGTTTCTACTTTTCTGATTCATGTCTCATTTTTCTTGGAATAGTCCATATACTCGTGCATGTTCCTTCTCCGTTGAATCAATCAATTGTGATTGAAAGGATGTCCCGTGACGTCCTTATGTGGCCAATTGGTCATGAAAAGTTTAGTGAATAGATCAAACTTAATGAGCATTTCACAGTTGTCTGTGGTTACAAGCTCTTTGACACGGATATACAAGAATTCTTTAGCTTTATAGCGACTTTCCTTGCAGGTCTGAGTCATAAGAAGAAAAGTTAATGTTTAAATAAGTTTGAAAACAACTGAACTGAATTTGATATAACTTAAGGCTTCTTGCTCCTTCTACATAAAATTCTGTAGAGACTAAACAACACCATGTTTTGTGAAACGGTGAGTTGAAGAATTTTAAATATCTAAACTACTTTTACTTTTTTAATAGGCTTCAAATGTAATTTGAGGGCGTTCTAGGCTTTTTACGAGTTTAGGAATGGCACTACAAAAATCGCATTGGTTACCTCTATCTATTGGTTATTAATTTTTCCCATTCTGGGCTCAACGTTGCGTGAAACATAGGCCTACAAAACAGTGGACGAGGACATTGAGGGGTGAATGAGTATTCAACAGAAATTTCCTGTCATTGTCAAATGTATTGCCGTTGACAGAGCTTTAAAGGTCGCGGATTTGGGATGCATTATCGATGAAACGATTATACGCCCCCTGTACCAGTATCCTTGAATAATGCATCCGACAAATGCTCAAAACTGCTCAGCTCTCTTCTGTCTAACACAGGGGTGCGCAACCTTCAACATTTTTCGGCCGCCATTTCGAAGGCCGAAATAATCACGGCCGCACTTAATAGGTGTGCAAACAACTAGGTCAATAGTCAATCCTTTTTATATTCCACCACTCAAATTAGGTTTACCTCATGAATGACGTAGTAAAAATCGCATAAAGGTCTACTTCGTAAGGAATGAGTTATCAAGTTAACCCATATACGACCGACGGTCATTTTTGACCCGAAAAGATTTTAAGCTCAAGCTGTTATTAGCAGTTGAAAAGTTGAAAACATGTTTTTGTAAGGGCAACCGAAGGAGAAAGCACTTTGCTAAGCTTCTGCAATAATTCATAAAGGAATCACGAGCCATACAAAATTCATTCATTCACTCATCACAGAGCCGGTCTATTCTGGGCATTCACTCGTATATTGGCCTACGCATATAAGCTCATATATAAGCCTGCCAACCTTGCGTTATTATTAAAGTTATGAAGTATCTTATTATTGATAATCATACAGTTATTTCGCAACACAAAGCGTGAGCTTTAAATTTAATGATAAATGTTAAGTAAAAACACAAATGAAATTTTAGCATATTTTATTTATGAAAATACACAAAATCTGAAAAGGTAGAAATACAAAATCTCGTAAAGAAATTGCAATATCTTTCGATTCAATCCGTTGTTTCACACAACATTACCGCTGCCGAAATTGATCTAGCAGGCATCCTTACTCAGGTCATGGACTTGAATAACTGACTAACGCGCGCAAACAATTCGAGCAAACTACAATTGTCCTTTCGTTTCTTTTAGTTGATGACTCTAGCCATGAATGCACATGAATGTAGCATCCCTAAAATATTCTATTCATGAGTTATTGAACTGCTTGAGCGCCTGCCGGCGCGCATTTTTCCAAACAGCATGGGCATTCTACAGTTACAAGGTGACTAGTATGCTACTATAGTGACGATTTTTTTTCGATTCCCTTGAACTCCAGAAATATTTGCAATGTTATTTTTCATTTACTTCTCATTGTCACGGCCGCACTTTGCCTCTGTTGCGGCTGCATGCGGCTTTACGGCCGCAGGTTGCGCACCCCTGGTCTAATAGAATCATGATTAAATTTTTCCCTATCAAAAATTATGATTTCTAGAGTAAATATTCGGAAAACAAGTACGAATGTAATTGCTTTCTTGAAATATGAAGACCATCTTGAAAATTCTCGAAGACGAATGGTGTGTATCTCGCAATGTGAAATATATTTGTTTGGCGGGATCCCCAATTGAAATTTGACATAATTAAGGAAAATTTCACAGATTTTTATGATCCACTGCATGGATTAAACGATTCTCTTCATTCTCATCATTTGTTTTACAGTTATCCATGTCTCCCACCAATTTGACGGATGCAGGTGCATGTAATAGCATCATCCGCGAACCAATAACGTCGAGTCAAATGTTCGAAGTTACACCAAAAGAGCAATCTGGAATAGATCCTATCGGTCGTCCAATAGTTCATTTATCTGCAATGAAACAAGCAAGTGGTGAAGCTTTGTATCTGGATGATATTCCTTATGCTGAGGATGAGTTGTATCTTGCATTGGTGTTGAGTGAACGGGCGCATGCGAAAATACTGAATATAGACACTTCAGCGGCTCTTGCCATGGATGGTATCGTCGGAATAGTTGACAATAATGATGCGATGGGAAGCAGGAAATTCACAATCATCGAGGATGAGACTATATTTGCAGATGGTGAGGTGAGCAGTAAAAGTTGCACAAAAATATTTAATTTTGTGAAGTCGTGACTATCACGTTATGTTCTAATGGACAGACTATTTGGCTCTTTCACTAGTCGCTCTGTATCTAGTTTACTTCTCCATATAACTGACACGGTGTTGACTTGCTGCATTCTAGGTAGCATCTGTTATCTGATTCACTGGCAGTATCAGTCAAAGACTATGGATTATTTATATAATCCATAGTCTTTGGTATCAGTCGCTAAAAATTCTCCCAATTAGGATGAATAAAATACATGTATTCACTGTAATGGTCATTATTTATAACTAACAAAGTCCATGCTATACTCGTATGCCTTTATTGGAAGTGTTGAATATATAGCTTTAAAATAGGATAATGAATGAAATTACAAATTGTGAATATCAATTTACAAAAACACAAATTGTTAGTGATAGAGGCAAATGAGTTTCTGCAGAGAAGGAGACCGAAAATTAGACTTTAACATAATGATGTTCACCCTAATTAAAAGCTTTGAATAAAAGCGTTGATTCACAGACTGCTTCGAAAACTAGTTTGGGTCAAATGTGGACCCAAGCGGTATCGGAAGGTTAATAAAATATAGAAAATATCCTGTTTTGTAAGAAAATGAGAAAAGCAGACAGTTTTGTCTGTAAATTGTCTGTTCTGAACAACCAAAAGTGATTGTCCATTGTCTGATATTGTCTGTGGCAATTGTTTGTTCAATTTGCTTGTTATTTTGTCTGTCATTTTCCTTGTACAGTTTACAGTGAATGGTTTCACCCGAGCCTGCTTGCTGTCAGACCGGAGTCTTAGAACACACTTCCTCTGATAAGTTGACAAGTGGAAAAATAATGAAGCGAATTAGAACCATCTATATGCTGTCAAGTTAGAAAGCAAAACATCTAATTAATTAGGAACTTTACTAAGAATTCGCTACTTGTAGACTTCAATAATAGTCCTTTAATTCCATGATTGACAAGTTAGTTAGCAGAATTACTGACAGAGGCTGCAAATTCTAGAAATGATTAACTTTGGATAGAGTTCTGCCGTTACTGCAGGAAAATGATGGTAGCTGGAAATAACTTCATCTTTTATTGCATAATTATACGGCTTCTTTTTTGTAATACAGAAACAAACAGGTCTTTGCAAAATTAACGGTATCCAGTAATTATTTTTGCAAATTTACTAGTTAGTCACTAATTGAATTCTTACTTTGCAGATCTACGGATTTCGCGTATTAACTGCAACATGTACATAATCAAGATTGTATTCAAGGCAAAGATCACTTTGTATGCATGCAGCTTACATCTGTTCTAAGTGATACACGATATTTTCGTCTCTGCTAAGCAGATAAATGAAAATTGTTGTATCAAAAGATTCAGTTTTTTGCAGAGATTTCGTTTCTGCGGTTTAAACAAATATTTGATCACTTTTTAAGAAGCTAAATTATTGCAAATTAATTATTCATGTGTTCATATATTGGCGACGTGTATTCGCTATATAAGTAGCATGAAAATTATTAGATATGAAAAGGAATGAGCATCAACTAACAGGTACCATAATTAAGCGGAAATTAAGCTGATTATCAAGGAAATTTCATGAGCCACATTAAAATGCAAGTCTTCATGGAAAAGTTGAGATTATATTGTGTTTCTTGACTGAAATTTCAATTTTTAATTGAAATTTTATCGGCATGATTTTATGATTTAAAGTAAAGTAAGCGTATATTTCTTCAAAATTAGAAATCGAAACAACTCACAAGTCATAGTCATTGGCAAATATTACAAAAAATTTACTTACATTCAAAAATTCAGCGTGAGCATTGTTGAACACCATGTGACTGCTTAGAAAAGATAAATTAGGTGAATCATACGTAGAAGGCATGCAGAAAATGCAAAAAGCATAATAGTATGCATGAAGAATGAGCAACACATCCATCTGAAAAGAAGATTCACTTGTGCTCGTATGTACGCAGTTTGCAACTTTCGTTGACAAGAAGACATGACCAGGGAATAGTTGAATCCAGTCTTCGAGTGGTGCGACAGGCTGGCAAGCGTAAGTGACCAGAAAACTCTATCCTGTCCGGAATCAGATCATGAAGAGGATGAAGATCACTGCCCTCACATCGCAAGATGAATTTCTCAGCCGCCTCCCGAAAAAGCAAATCAATGGGTGGGAAATTTTCACATTTGCACTTCCGACCGCAAACGATACTGTGTGCCCGGTTTTTTAAACTTTCAAGCTTTGACAATAATTTTCCCGGCAACCGACCGTAAATGGGAGAAACATGCATAATTACAGAGAGAATCAAAGATTTATAAATGATAATGAGATCCTTCTTACCGATAGTTGTCTTTAATACTCTCAGAATATACAGGCGCTTCGAAACATTTGTCATAATATTGGATATTTGCAAATCCCAAGTCACACTGTCGCTAATAATAACCCCAAGCACTTTTACAGATTGAACAGCAACCACTGCATTATGAAATGCAGCAACCAATGCATTATGATAGCACCGCTCATTCTCCAAAGAACGCCGGATGCAAAGCTGTTTGGATTTTGAATCATTGATTTCAAAACCAAGTTCATTTACGGACGTGCATATGGACGGCAGGCAAGAAGTTGATTTCAAAGATAGAATGATTTACTACACTAGTGTTTCATTTCTTGAATGTGAACAGTAGTATGGACCGACCGATTTACATCTTTTAAAGCTAATTATGATCATTTTCTTTAATTATGATATTTTGTTCTTTCAGAGACAGATAGTTCGTGATATGATCACGCTCTAGAAAATGCTCTTATTTATAACGCTGAGCATTAAACCCATCGAATCGCTAATTTAACAAACACTATTTCTCCATGGTTGTCATGAAACGGAGGATTTGGAAAAAATACTATTATTCCTTTTGTATTGCTATCATGATCAGTCAACCCCGTAGTATTTTCTTCAAAAACTACATAAATTTTCATATCTCATATTTTGCTCTGGGTCTCAACTCGAGTTCATTTAATAAAATCGAAACTGCATACACATCGGGGATTTAACTAATACTGAGTTGCTACTCTACCTATTATACTTACTCTATGATTTATGTCGAGCAACTTTCCGTGTACTCATTATCATGCACGCATACAGCTGCACATTGCTATATATTCTGATATAAAAGTGATAAGAAGTGTTTTCAATTGCATAAATAGAAAAACAATAAATTTAGAAGGAAATTGATTGAAATTAATACATTGATAAGACATGTTCGCTATTTCTTCTAGGTCCTGTTCCACGGGCATCCAATTATCGGTGTCATAGGGCAATCCAAGTCAAAAGCTCAAGCAGCCGCACGACTTGTTAAAGTGACCTATCAAGATCTACCAATAATTCTGACGATTGATCAAGCTATCTCAGCTGGCAAATATGTTCCTGGCCACAGCAACGTAGAAGTGGGAGACCTAGAAGCTGCATTCGCAACCTCTCATTTGATAATAGAAGGAGAAACGCGTACTGGAGCTCAAGAGCACTTTTACATGGAGACTCAAGGGTGTCTTGCTATTCCTGGTGAAGATAATGAAATGAAGATTTTCTTAACAACTCAGAATCCGACAAGTGCTCAGACAGCTGTGGCGCAAGTATTGGGAGTTCCACACAACCGCATCACTGTGTCAGTAAAACGCTTGGGTGGAGGCTTTGGTGGCAAAGAAATGCGCAGCATGGCTCTTGCAGTCCAAGTGGCGGTTGCTGCAAAGAAATATGGAAAACCTATCCGGATTTCGTTGGACAGAGATGAAGACATGACCTTTACTGGAATGCGACATCCTAGTCTTGTAAAGTATAAAGTAAGTAATTACTTTCTTAAATAGAGAACATCACATCGAAGCAGAGAAATAAATTGTCTATCTGGAAATTGACTAAAAGTCGCGGCACAGAACTCAATGTTGCTAGATCTTAAGAAGAATCAATTACTGAAGCCTACAACAGTTGCAGATTATTGCCGATAGGCGAGATGCTTTTGAAAAATTTATCAATATCAAAAAAATTATCAAAGGAGTAGAGTAGATTATGAAGAAGTATCAAAATTCGGAAGTCGGGACATTTTCCTGCCTTTTTAATAATTTAGCTATTTTTGGATGACTGGGTTTGAGCTTCAACAGAAAATGATATTCGTTCAACCAAAACAGCATTTGGAGTATGCTAAGTAATGACAAATCCGGCCTTTGGAGTCCGGATAGAGTAAGAATGCTCCACTAACAGCTGCAATATCATCCTTAGTTTATATACATAGGCCTATATGAAAAATTGCACTTGGTGCAAGAAATAAACGAACAATTCCTCTCTAACCGTTTTTGCTTGCAAAATTCTCAAGGACTAAAATTGCCATGATCATTTATGCATTAAAAAAAGTGTGAGACAGCGTCTTTTAAATTGATACATCTTATCCTTTTCACAGGTGTTCAACACATCATCGTGATATACATGTTTAATATATTTGATTGAACTTTTTTATTCATCTCTTTTAAGGTTGGAGTTGACAAAGACGGGCACTTTCTTGCTGCAGATGTAACTATTTACTTCAACGCAGGCTTTTCACCTGATATCACCGCACTAGTAAGTTAACAATGAAATAGTTCGACTCAGATTATATTGAATTGATCTCATATACTCGCACTTATCGAATCAGGAGTATTTGATTTAATTTTCGTGTTTATGATGTGAACTTCGTATCAGACTTTAACGTTTCCACATAGCTTCGCGCCACCAAAAATCATGAAAATGAGCCAAAATCGGACAAGAGTACACAATGTGTGCAGTATTTCTTTTGTTTGTGAGATTCAGTCAAAACCCGGATAAAAACATTTTAAATCAGAGGGAATTTAAGATTTCCAAGTTCAATTTCGAAATTGCCATTGAATAATGAATGAAATGAGGTAGACGTTAAATACAAGGCACTACTGCAGTTTAGTGCACCGATACATAACACCATCAGCTCTTCCAGAACGTTTGACTTCCGTCATTTCTCGACTGCAGTCCGGAATAGAGCATTGAGGAGAAGCAGAAGGCAATATACATTGAGTTTGTAGAAATTGGCGAGCACTGACCGAGTCATGAACAAGCGTAATAAGATCGTTTAACAACATGATTTAATCAACAGAATGAATGCCGTTCGTTCTTCCCTATAGTTATAAATGAGTGTCTTTGTGTCTTCGTGTGTCTTCGTCTTCGTCTTCGCACATTAAACCGAGCGCGCGCTTCGGTGTAATGTGCGTAGTCATCGTTTGAGGGAGAATGCGCCGTTGTTTTAGGGTGCACTAAACTGCAGTAGGCGCGTTTCCGTCTCTTTCATAGGGGGTGCACTAAACTGCAGTAGTGCCAAATACAATTGCTGCAAAGAATGTGCGATGCGGCTAATGTAACTCGAACCTACACTGTAAATCGCTGGATACGAAAATTACATACAAACAAATACCAAATTCACATACGAACCTACTACCACATACTCTGTGTACTTTCCCAATTCAAGTTATTTAGACATCGTTTTGGCCTTTTGACCTACAACCGTTTACGTGCAACTGAAGTCAAATGGCAGGATCAAGTCCATTACACATCAATTGTCATGGCAATCTAAATGCAAATCTAAATGCAATCTGAAAGCAAAGCTTATATACAACATCAAGATCACCATCACGAAAATGACCCTCAAAACGTTTGTAGAGCGACACACTTTTTGTGTATAAAATAACAGAAAACATTCAAAGGCAGGTTTAAATTTCAAAGCGCAATGTGAACTTTGGTATGAATTTCGTCATTTATTTGCAATTTCACATGCTTGCTTCATTTGAAAGTGAGAAAAGAGAAGAGTAGCTTTTGTTTGCAGCAATGACTATGTCGAGGAAGTTCATATGAGTAATGGGCAAAAGACCGTTCCAGGACACCATAAAATACAAAAAAATAGTATCTTTAAAAACGACATAAATTCATGAATTCAGACCCTTTTTCAGGTTTTTAAGACCTAAATACATGAATTTAGTCCATTCAAAAAGTACCATTTTTTCAAAAAATGGCATTTTTAAAATCGACATAAATTCATGAATTTTGGTCATTTTTCAGGTTATGAAGACCTAAATTCATAAATTTGGGCGTTTTTAAAAATACCCAATTTTTCAAATTTTTCAAAATCTCAAATTTGAGAATTACAATTTTTACTCCCAAAATCATGACCGTTCCAGGACACCAAAAATCATAAAAGTTGAGAATTTCAAATTTGTGATTATGACATTTTTCATTGCTCAAATCATGACCGTTCCAGGACACCGAAAATCATAAAAGTTAAGAATCTCAAATTTGAGAATTACAATTTTTACCTTGAAAATCATGACCGTTCCAGGACACCGAAAATCATAAAAGTTGAGAATTTCAAATTCATGAATTTTATCTATCTTTTAGGTTTTTAAAATATAACATGTGACTAATAATATTTCTTTAAAAATGGAAGAAACAAAAGTGGAAGGAACCGCAAGAATATATCCTTCATTATCATATGAACGTAGTTCTACTTTAATGGACATTGAAAAGATTAACATTGAAAAAATGAACATTGAAAAACACAAAGATAGAGTTAGGTATATGAAAGATAAGGAATCTCAATTATTATTAAGATTAGAGCATTATAAAAAATTAAGAAAGAGATGGAACAAAGTTAAGAATGTAACACAAGGAATTGGCATATTCTTAACAATAAGTTTAGGTGCTTTAACAATTGTTATATCTTCAGGTGTTTTAGTAATTCCAGTAGTTGCTACAGCTTTAACAGGTACGGGTGTTTTTGCAACTTCACTTGTTACAATGTTAGATAAATCTTTAATAACTAAGAAACGAAAATCATTAAAAACTAAACATTTACATATTAAAGAAGTCTATGACAAATTGCACTACTACTTTCAAAGAGTATGTGATGATAATGTTATTACGTTAGATGAGATTGAAAAATTTGATCAAATAGCTAATGAAGTAAATCAAATATCATTTCAATCACAGACAGAAAAAGTTGATGATAAAAATAAAAAGGATGGCAAAATTTCTAGTGATGGTAAAATTTCTAATGAAGAAAATGACAAATTTTTTTTAGAAGAGCTAAAAACTTTAAGCGAAAATTTAAGCAAAACTTTATTAAACAAAACTTTATTAAACAAAACTTAAAACGAGAAACCTTTAAACGAGAAAACTTTAAACGAAAAGATGTCAAACAACAAAGCAATAAAAAAATAATTTGTTCAGTAAAATGTTTTTGCTGTATTCCAATGTTACCACAAAATTCAAATATTATATTTTAAAAATGGATAAAATTAGAGCTGATAATTTTAAAAGAATAAAACAATTAGAAGAGTTAATAAAACAAAGAAATATTATGAAAGAAAATCATCTTCAACATAGAATGATAAAAGCTGGTATTCAATCTGATATGTTTGAAAAAATGCAGCAAACCGAACAAGTAAAAACTGATTTTGAAAAAACTATGAAACCATTTAAAACTCTTGAAAAAGAACTTACAAATAATGATAAACAAATTGATATAACAGATCCAGAGCACAAAACTATATTAGATGACTATGGATTACTAGAATCAAACATTAATAAGAAATTACCAAAATCTATGCAATTTGAACATTCTATTTCATTTATAGATGGAAAAATAATACCTAGATTTTATCTCGGACAAAAAGAAATATTTCCACAACCTTTTCGAGGTTTAATTTTTTCACCAGATAAATCTCCTTTTAATTTAGATAGAAATTTTGTTAATCTTTTAAGAGGAGCAGATTTAAATAATTATGCTGTAGAAGATCTTATAAAATATAAAGCTATGTTAGACAGAGTTGGTGCAGTAAAATCTCTAAGACGTTATAAACAATTAGAAAATTTATTATCAACGGGAGTTAAAGTAGGAAAAGGTTTATCTGAAAAACAGAAAACAGAAACAACCATATTTTTACCAGATGATCCACAAGAATTACTAAATAGATTAAATATTTTAATATCTGCAATAAAAGAAGGACATAATTCTAGTTTCAATGAAATTCATGCTATATTGAAAAGACTGTTAGAAAAGAAGATTCTAAATGAAGAGGATTATAAAAGTGTAGCTGAAATATGTTGTTTCTAATTTTTTTTAAAAAGAATATTTATTCAAAATTTTAACTAAAAAATGTGTTCAGCAGATTTAGACAAAATTAATAATCATTTAGAAAATCTAACAGAGATTTTGGGTTCATCAAAATTTAGTACGACGTTAAAAATTATAACAACTACTTCATCACACACTTGTAATTTAGAACCCATTCTACATTTGGAACAAAATAAAAATTATCAAATTGCATTGACTAGTTTCTCTACATTTAACACTATTCAAAACGTTATCAAAGATGTGAATGATCAATTTAGATATTCTACTGATAAAGGCAAAACGTGGAAAATATTAACTTTTCTTCCTGGTTCTTACGAAGTTGAATCAATATCAAATGAAATTAAGAGACATTTAGGTATACCATTTAAAGATAAGAAACAATTACATTTTGCAGTTGAACCGGCAGTCAATAAATTTTCTCTTACTTTAGACGAAAATCATCAAGTTGATTTTAATCATGATAGATCATTGTCAAAGCTATTAGGATTTAATAAACAAACCTATAGTCAAGGTTATCATTTAGGTGAGAAGATTCCAAAAATAACTGAAATAAATTCAATTGTTGTACATTGTGACATTATTGAAGGAGGATATATAAATGGTAAATTGTCAAATTTAATATTCAGTTTTCCTGCTTTTACTGTGCCCATTGGTTATAGATTAAATGTATTTCCCCAAACATTAATATATTTCCCTATTACAAGAAAAACTATTAACAACATTAACATGAGAATCACTGATGAAAAAGGACAAGAAATAAATTTTGGAGGTGAAGAGATTATGATAGATCTTTTGGTTCGGGAGGTATAAACTCCTACGCGAAGCTAGAGAAGTCTAATTTTCTTCTTCTTCTTTAGAAACAAAAAATAAAAAAAATAAAAATAAATTTTTTTTATTAAAAAATGAGTGAACTACCTCCATTTAATAAAAAAAAACTTAAATTTAATCATCCTCCAAATTTATCTAATAAAGTTTTGTCAGTTATTTGTGGAAGATCAGGATGTGGAAAAACATATCTATTATTTAAAATTTTAACGACTCCAAACTTTTTGGATTATAACAATCTTATAATTTATACAACAACGGCAGAACAACCCGTCTATCAATTTTTAAAATATGGATTTGAAAATAATCTTAAAAAAACAGCAATTGCTTCATTATTCAAAGAATATGAAAAATCTGAAGATGAAGAAGAAATAAGTTCGTGGTGTGAAGAAGCAGCAAAAAATAATCAGTTAGTTGAAACCAATAAAATAAGCATATAAAGATACAACTAATAGATGATAGTGGTAATATGCAAGATCCTAGTAAACTTGATAAAACAATGAAACATTGTGTAATTTTTGATGATTGTGTTAATGATAGAAATCAGTCAGTTCAGAGAAATTATTTCACAAGAGGTAGACATAATAACTGTAGTGTTTTTTATTTAACACAAAGTATGTATTCATTAGACGGAAGTGTTATTAGAAAGAATGCAAATATATTTATACTATTTGAAATAAATGCAAGAAACTTAAGTGATTTGTTAAGAGATTTATGTGTAAGAAATAAAGATGAATTTAAACAATCGTGTAACAATGCTTGGTCAAAAGATTATGGATTCATTACAATTAATATTGATAAAAAAATTCATGATAGAGTTATAGAACATTTGTTTACCGAGTGATAAAAAATATACAAATATAGTGTTATAATATTTTATTATTTTTTATTTTATATATATATCAAATTTCTCTATCTTACAAATTAGAAAATTAAAAAGGTTCAGTAGTTATTCCATCAGGTAAAATTTTTCTTTTATCATCAAATGGATCTAATGCTAATTTATGTTCTTCTTTTAAATACATTTTATGTTTTTTTGAATTAAGTCTATAATTACATGCTGTTTTTATTTCATTATTAAATAATGCATTTTTATAATCTTGAAATGTTATTTGATTAGCCACTGATGCCTTTGAAATTCCTTTTAATGTTTTATGTGTTTTAATATTATTAGTTGTATCATAACAGTAACATTTAGATTTTAAAAATATAGCTTCTGTTATGAAATCTTCATTTCCTTCTAATTCATCTTTTACTTTACATAAATCAGAAGGATGAATGATATCTTTTATTTTATTAATTTCTTCATCAAGTGTAGAATTATACGGTATTGTTAATTCTAAGAAAACAGAATCGGTATCTGTAAAGTGTAATTTATAGTTTTTGCCATAAGCAGGTGCTAAATAATCATATATAAATCTATACATAAATAGTTTAGCTAATTCTAATATAGTGAAACCAATGAAATTAAACTTATCATGTTTTACGCTAATTCGACGTAAATGTACAGCACATAGTTCATCACTAAATCTAGTAGTTCTTTTATATGTAGGTTTCCTTGTTAAATTTTGAAACCTATCTTTATCATAAACTATTTCAATATTTTGTCTATTACGCACATTTTCTAAAGTCTTACCATAAAATGCATTATTCATTAATTTGAAGAACACGTTTCCAAAATCATCTTTATTTCTTTTAGCTATTTTGCGTTTTTCAATATTGAACTCTATATAATTTTTTAACCACCTAGATTTTTGATAAAATAGTTTTCGATGTATTTTGGTGAGAATCATTCCATGATCTAAATACCAATCTAGCATTCTTCCTTCAACAACATACTTTCCTTTATTGCTTTGTGTTAACATAAGTTTTTTTGTTGGTCTGTATTTTTTAGGAATTAAAGATTTTTGATAATCTGAAAAATCTTCTATATTAGGAATTTTGTTTTCGGGACAGAAAGGAAAATATTTTGTTTTATCTTTTATTTCATCAGGGTATACTAAATCAACTTCATATATATAACCATGATTATAATTTCCATCATATGTTTTTTGATAATCAAGAATATTACACCATGACATTTCACCTGTTGGTAATTCTTGTATCATGCAAGAAGAATATAAGCTATTAAAATCATAATATAACAAATAGTTTTCTCTCATGATTTCATCAACTGCTGCTTGACTATCTTCATTTGATATAAGTCCTTCTATATTTTGATTAAACAATTTTATAAACTGATCACTTTCTTCTGGAGATAAAGGTTTCATTATTCCATAATCATCAGGATCAGGATTTACTTTTTTATTGTAACACTGTACATAACGATTACCTAAAACTGATGAAACTCCACCTCTAATTCCAGATTCAAAAAATAATAATTTATCATATGTATTTTCTTTATAATGTTTAAGTTTAACACCAGTATGTTTTAATCCTGCTAGCCATGTTAAACCTGGTGTAGAATAACAATAACATGGATCTATTCCGTAATATTCTAAACACATGTCACGAAAGTTTTCGAAAAGATCAGCTAGTATTAATACATCTATCTGAAGATATTTCATTGTATAATCATACATTGTTTTACAATTTAACTCTCTCCAATTCTTTTCAGCTTCTGCATAGTCTTCGTCAGATAATTGTGATTGTTTTAATGTTGATTTAAATTTATTTATTGGAGGAAGTTGTTCTTCTTCCATAATTTTATTCACAGAATTAAAATCTCCAGTTATGTACTCATACGGAAATATTCCTTTTAAAGGTTTTAAATTATATTTATTTAATATTTTACATTGTTCAGATTTCAAAGTTTTTCCCATAACATCTAATGAATAAGGAGTAAAAAATCTAAATGCATCTAAAATTCTAATACAACCTAATTGCATTGAAAAATATTCTTCTTCTGTTTTACATAGTACATTTATTTGTTGTTGTTGTAATTTTTCAGATGAAAATAAATCTTTCATTACTAGATGGAAATCATATTTAGAACCATTATAGAAATATAGAGGAACAAAGTTATATTTAAATTTATTAGCATTAAGATTACAAGAATTATGTGCTGCACCTCTATATAATCCATTTAGATGATCATGATCTTTTACCTTATCAAGATATCTACCTTTGCCATTTTTATAATTTTTTGTAAATTCTTTTCCACAGTAATAACATTTTGTTTCATTAATAAAATTTAATTTTTCTTTTTCTGTTAATGGCATCATTGGAATATTTGTTTCAAGCAATTGTGAAAAATAATTTTGTAATTCTTCTACTTTCTTTGTAAACATTTCTGAACTATCTTCACCATAGTATTGAAAATATTCTGATTTAAATAATTCAGGATAATTTGAATGAATGTACATTCCCCAACATAATGGTTTTTGTTCAAATAAATATTTTTCTTTGCTTTGTTCAGGTGCACTTCTTTCATAATTACAAACCGAAGGTTCTAGGGCTTGGTCCGTACCATTTTCAGAATTATAATTTTCAGAATCGGGTGAAGCCCTGGAACTTTCCGTTCGATTTTGTGTCATATTAACATTATATGCTTCAAAATCACAATATATTGTAAAGGGTACTTTATTTTTAAAATACCATTTATTATATTCTAAATAATCATCTTTAGGAAATGTGTTTCTGACTGCTTCATTTTGTTGGCAATTCTCCAAATGTCTATTCATTTCTTCTTTAGTTCTAAAACTTGTCATACATTGGAGACAAGGAAAATTGGCATTATCTGAAGTTTTTGTGAATATAGAAACATCTTTACACAATATAAAATGACCCTGATAATATAATATATTCGCTTGTGCTGGCTGTTTTGTCTGTTCTAGTTTTTCAAATTTATCTTGATATATTTCATGTGTTTCATCAATTTCTTTTGTAAGATTAAATGTATTTCGATGAAAATTTTGATTTAATATTTGTAACTGATAACTATATTCTTTATCATATTGTTCTTTATATTGTTGTAGACATTTTTTTAAAGATTCATTTATTTTTGATTGGTTTCATTTTCTTCATTATTTAATTCTTTATTGTCTTCATTTTCTTCATTATTTTCTTCATTTAATTTTTGAATCGTTTCTATCTTATTTTGATATTTATGGCCATATTCTTGTACTAATATTTTTGTTTGTTGTTGATAATCTGTTTTACATTTTTGTAAAATTTCATTTAAATTTTGTAATTTTTGTTGATATTCTAAAGATAAAGATAAATAATCGGTATCATAATCATAATTATAATTACGTCCTTTATAATTATTATGACTAATCATTATTGGTGATAGTGTTTTTATAATTTCAAATTTTTCAGTACATATTATATTTCCTTGGTAAAAAATATTATGATGCATGTAATTTCCCCTATCATTATATACTATTTCTGATTGACATAAATTTTTATTATTCAAATAAAATTTTTTTGAATCTGAGTAAAGTGGAGTAATTTTACCAATAGAAACATAATTCACATTTAATTCAAAAACATTTACTTCTATTAAATTTTTATTCTTTTTATGAAACTTTTTTAACCTATTATAATCATATGGAAATTCATCTAAGCCATCAGAAAGATCAAATTCATTTAGGTATTCTTCTTTATTGTAATGACTTAGTCTTTCTTTGTGATATTTTGCAGGATGTAAATGTGCTATAATACTCCACAGAAAACAATAATCATCTTCATTTTTTATGTTGATTATTTGTGGTGAACTGAAAGGCAAAGGAACATAACTACCACCAGTATTATTTTTATATTTATCAATTACTATTTTCTTAGATAGTATTTTAACAAATCTCCAACCAGATTCACGTAACTGGGCTTCAATTATACAATTTTCTAATTTAAGTATCATCGATTCAAATATGGGTTGTATATCATTTACATTATGAATTTCTTGTGAATTTGTAAAATGTCCTTGTATTATTTCTTCAGGAATTCCATCAGGTCCATTTTTTGTATAAAGTACTTCTACATTCATATAACATTTGAAAGATTTCTTAAATATATTATAAAAGTTTGTTAATACATTATAAAAAGTTTCATCGGTTTCATTATGTTCAACGGGCGAAGCCCTGGAAGACATCTCCGATGTCCCGTGCACAGATTCATTAAATAAATATTTTATATCTATTACCGCTTCATCGGTTCGTTCAGCTTCATCAAATTCATCAGTATCGCTAAATAAATATCTTCCATCTGGTAGGGTCTCATCTTCACTATTAAAAACTTTTTTATATTCCGAATGTGAATAATCATCAAACATTTTTTTAACTTTTATATCAGTAGACAATGTTTCTAGATAGTTTTTATAACTATTTAATTTTAATATATTTCCTTCATCAACTCGTTCTACATTTTGTAAATGCAATTTACTATTTAAATGAGATTGATAACTTCTTTTTGTTTGCAACTTTTTTTACATAAGTTACAATAAAACTTGGTATTTTCCATTTTTTTATTTTTTTAGAGAAAATTTAAGAAAAAATTTGTGTTTTAATTTTAGATATAAACATTTTAATATCAAGGACTTGAGTGTTATTTTATATTATTATATATTACACGTTCTTTAGTTATTTTTTTTCTTTATCATATTAAGTTTAATCATATTAAGTTTTATCATATTAAGTTTTATCATATTAAGTTTCATCATATAATGTTTTATCAAAAGATAATTTAAATTTATTTTCACTAACTATTGATTCTTCATCATCATAAATTGATTCTTCATCATCATCATAAATTACACTTTTTGGGATTGGATACCATTCCCTGATAGGAATATCTAATTCTAAATTACATTTCTTATCTGATAATAATATAATAGAGAAAAATATTGGTCTTTGTTCTCTTTTGGAAAATTTAATAACACCACTATTATCTGAATCACTTTTAGTTTTTATTAAAGATGATAAAATTTCAAATTGATTCGATGTAAATCCTAATTTAAATTTTGTAGACCCGACACATAGTTGTCTAACAGTATCTTCAACTATACCATCATTATTATTTTCAATTGTAAGAAAATGAAATTTAGATAAATTTTTATAATTACTAATATTTTTATAATCTTTTTACCATTTACACCATTTTCAGATGTTTCAGAATCATCATCTATATTATTATCATCATTATTATCATAAGATTCTTTAAGATCGGGCAAAGCCCTAGAACCTTCGGTTCGTTTATTATGATTATGGTCATTGTTAATAGTATAAGGTGTAGTCCACATATAAATTTTCTCTTGTTGAGCTAAACCATTTATATAAGATTTTAATAAATTAATATTTAAGTTGGAATATAATCCTATATACGTATCATCATCATATCTTTGGGGCATTTCTAATGTTTCTTGTTTATAAATTGTGTCTCTATAATAAACTTGACATAATAATTCTTCATTATGTTTTTTACTCTCTATGTGAATGTTATATTGATTTTGTTCATCAACAAATAATCTTATTTTTTCTTTGGAAAAAGATTTTAATTTTTTAACTAATTCTTTAATATTGATATAATTAATAATTTTATTTTCTATCCAATCAGTATTACTAATCGGCAAAACTGCTCTGATAAACCCATAAACATTATTATGACCTATTATAACCATATTTTCTTTATTTAATTCAACATAAGCTACATCATTATATTTACTTACAATCTCCATAAATTTAATAAATGGATCACCAGGAAATAAACAATAATTAGTTTCTATAGAAGGTAAACCTTTAGTCTGTTCTCTAAATATTTCGGCTTGTAATTGAAATAAAATATTAACATCTATACATGGATTGTTATTATTATTATTATCAAAACATTTATTTTCAAATCCCGTTGATCTCGTCGAATAAGAAGAACAGGATGATGCGGACGAATATAATTTTTTTCAATTTGGTTTTTCCATTTTTTTATTTTTATTAGAAAAAATTTTATTTTTTTATTGTTTTTTAAAAAATGATGTTACCAAATGTTGGTGGAGGTGCATATATCCCGAATAATCGTGAATTAGAAATAGAGATAGAAAATTATATCATGAAAACTGGAGACGTTTTATCTGGTCCATTGCATCTTTCTATTCTTCCGCAACAAAATACAGAGTTAACAAATAAACAATATGTTGATACACAAATCAATGACTTAAAGGAAAAATATATAAACGATGTTTTGGTTCCACTGATGAATGAATTAAAGTTGCTAAAACTTAATGACAAATCATTAAACGAAAAATTATTAAAACTTGATAAAAAGGATAGAGAGCTAGAAGCAGATATAGCAAAACTTTTTAAAAAGATTTCAGAACAATCAAAAATTTTAATATTACTTTCTATAAAGTTAAAATCTGCAGTCATTAAAAATAAACATCAGATACAACTATTGAAAGAACAATTAGAAGATGAAATAGAAAATCTACCTGAAAGAATTAAAAAAAATTTAATGCAGTTACAAACTACACTCCAAAAAAGTGTTGATGAATTAAGTTCTAAAATTACTCAACAAATGAAAAAGATGAATAGAATAATAAATGAAGTAAACTCGCTTAATCAAAAAGTTGATAAAATGAAAACTCTTAAAATCAATTTAGAAAATGAGTTAAAGAAAAATTTACAAGAAAACTCTAAAGAAAATAAAGAACAGTTAGATTCTGTTAAAAGACAATTAGATGTTCTTAAAATTAAGTTAAATGCACTTCAAACGGCATTGAAGATAAATCAGGAGAAAATGCAAGTTAATAGAAAAGAAATTAAAGTACATCACACGCTGCTTGACGCAATAGATAAAGTTCAACAGTCAATTAATAAAGTTATCTCGAAGTTGTTGTCCATTCACAAACGTAAATCTTAACACGTAGATATTTTTCCCAAAAGTCAAATTTAATCCTAAAAAATGCCTGTAATTTATAAACACAATCTTAAACATTTTGCTTCAAATCAAAAAATTGCTCATGAACCATCTATGAAATCTGTTTACCATTATGACAGTGTAGAAACAATCGGAACACAAAAGTTCCTAGGCACCGCAGGTGCCGTTCAAAAAGAAGGGGCTGGCATCTTTTCTGGTATTGGAAGTATCGTTAACTTAATTAAAAATAATAAAGATTTGATTTCATCTGCTGCAAAAGGAGCAGCTGCTATAGGTAGTACAGCTAGTGAAATATCAAATGCTGTTAAGTCTCAAAACGAATTAAAACAACTAGAAGCTATTCGTAAACTTAAGAATGATTCTGAAGAACTAAAAAATTTAAAAAACCTTTCAGAGGAAACAAAAAATAAAATTGCTAACATAGCTGTTGGGGAAACCTTGAGGAGCGGAGCACCGTCTGATATTAAACATAAGAAGAAATCAGGCGTAGCCATAAAACGTTCAATTGAACCTACGGTTCGTTCAATTGAAGAAATAAGAGGAAATGGTATTAATGTCAACCTTCGGTCTAACCAGCAAAGCTGTAGCGGAGCTGGTCTAGCAAAATTCTAAAATATATTTTTTAGTAAAATTAATTTTTTGTAAAATTATTTTAGCAAAATTTTTTTTGGTGAAATGCTAAAATTATATTTTGGTAAAAATTTTTTCTGTGTGTGAGAAAAAACAAAAAGTCAAATTATTTTTTATAAAAATGTCTTCGCTAATTGAAAATAAATTTAGATTAGACGATCCTCCGTTCGTCAGTTACAATCAAAAAAAGAATGACTATATAAGAATTGCTATGAATCCCGGATCTTCCAGTAGAGTGAATACTGGAGGTGATTTAATTTTTGAAGTTGATAATCAGCAGAGTTATATATATTTACCTGATTCATTTTTACACTGTGAATATTCTTTATATATTGATGCCAATTTTACAACACCATTACCAGATACCGATAATATTGCACTAGAGAATAATTTTTTTCCAACATTATTTACACAAATGCGTTTAGATGTTGCAACTCAAAATATAGAAACAATAAGTGATTCTCCAGGTGTAATTGATACAATGCTTAGATTTGTAACAATTGGTGAAAATAATAAAAAGTATGAAATCGAAGGTTGGTTTCCTGATACTAATGATGGTATAATTGTTGATGATTTAACTTACGCTGGAACAGATGCAGCAGGAATTGCGAAAGATGTAGAAAATATTGCAAAACATTTAAATAAAACAAATAATGATGCATATAAAGAAAGACGTGAGTTTAACAAGAAAAGTAAGCAAACAGTAAATTGGTCATTGTCTCCATTATTCGGATATTTAGATTATGATAAAATATCATATCAATTAAAATTTAAATTAATAATTCATCGTACAGCAAATAATGAATTAATCTTTTTTGGTAAGACTGGAAAAAAAGCATATTTAAAAATTGATAGACTTGAATGGTGGATAAATCATATTACTCCTAGTTTAGAGATTGAAACAGCTATTGCAAAAAGATTAAATACTAACAAACCAATTCCAGTTAATTTTCTAAAGCGTACTGCTAGTTCAGTAACTTTTTCCGAACAAAGATTTAACTGGCATTTTACTAGAACTGCGAATACTCCAAGATATTTATTACTAACTTTTCAAAGAAATAATTCTCCAAGTTTTGATAAGAACAATAATCTCTTCCATATTAATACAATTCGAAGTTTACAAGTTTCATTAAATCAAACCCGATATCCAATTGATCCATTAAGATTCGATGATACCAATAATCAATTTATGGAAGGATATGATTCTTATCGTAATCTTTGTATAGAATTTGGAGTTGAACCACAATTAACTCCTGGAGATTGGAGACATTTATATCCTGTTTTCTGTTTCGATTAAAGTGCACAATCTGAAGATATTATCAAGACTGGTTGTGATGTTACAATTAATATTGAAAAAAAAGATTCCACAACTTCATTGATGGCTTATGGTATATTGCTAGAAGATGTAAAATATTCTATTGAAATTCTTAATGGAAAGATGGCTAGGATAGGTTAAAGCCCAAGACTTAGTCGATTAATTAATTTTTTTCATAACTAGAATAGATTAAAATTTTTGGTAACTTAAAATTTTTCATAACTAGAATAGAT
This sequence comes from Prostheceraeus crozeri, assembly GCA_907163375.1. Classification (NCBI taxonomy): domain Eukaryota; kingdom Metazoa; phylum Platyhelminthes; order Polycladida; family Euryleptidae; genus Prostheceraeus; species Prostheceraeus crozeri. The sequence continues at coordinate 66,421 of CAJQUW010010388.1, forward strand.
TAAAAAAATTCTTAACTTATAATTTATTCATAACTAGAATAGATTAAAATTTTTGATAACTTAAAATTTTTTTATTAAAAATGTCGCAAGCGAAAAGTAATAATAATAAAACTGTTGAATTAAAATTACGTAATATTGTTGACAAAAATACCCCTAAAACTATTACTATTAATAAAAAAAAGTATTACATAAGTAAACCAATGATAGAGAATATTCAATTACAAGAAGAAAAGAATGGGGGAATTCTCCCATTAATTCCACTAATAATAGGAGGCATAGCAGCTGCAGGAAGTGTTGCAGGCGGGACAGCTGGTATTGTCCAAGCAGTAAATAAAAATAAATCAGAGAAGGCAGCATTAGAAGAACAAAAACGACATAATAGAGAGTTAGAGAAAGTTGCTAGGGGTGAAGGAGTAGTAGATAATTTTATTAGTAAATTAAAATTAGTTGATGAAGGAAAACGAGTTCTTAAAAATATTCTCCACAATGTTGATGATTTAATTGAAATTAAAGAAACTAAAGATGGTTCTGGAATATATCTAAGTCCTAGTATGATAAGGTAAAACATTTATTTTAACTTTTAAAATGAATTCTACAAATTCCGAAAATTTAATTAAATTAAAAATTTCTAATTTAGATTTATTGAATTATCTCTTAAACAAAAATAAAAACTCAAACTGTCAGCATATTGGAGGTGACAAGAACAAAGTTCCATACCACTTCGGTGGTGATATACAAAAAACATTAGAAAACTTTCCTGGCTTTATTTGGAGTAAATATTCGAAAGAAAAACATCTTCCTGGTCATTCATATACTGGTCCAGGAACTCGATTAGATATAAGACAAAATGAGAATAATAATCCGAAACCAGGTGAAGAACCGATAAATAGAGTAGATGCCGCCGCTTACAGGCATGATTTAGCTTATCGAAATCATGATCTAAGTTCTCGACATGCAGCTGATAAGAAGATGATTCAAGAATTAGATAGTATTCAGAATCCTACATTTAGAGAAAAAATTGAAAGAATGTTTGTTAAGAAAGCTTTACAAGCTAAAATATTATTCGGCCAGGGTTTAAATGAAACGACAGCAAAGTTGTCTGAGAGCAACGCTCGAACCTACGCGTCCGAAATCCACAAGGAATATAGAAGGCCTAAATATTTATTGAAAGTAAAAGTATCTAATAAAGATGATATTTGGAGTGCTGATCTTATTCATATGCCGAATGAAAAAGATTATAAATACGCATTGACCGTTATAGATTTAATTACACGATACGCTTGGGTAAAGCCTTTAAAAAATAAAAGTGGTCTATCAGTTAAATATGCGTTTGAAGAAATCTTTAAAGAAAGTAAGAGAAAGCCAAAAAAATTGTTTGTTGACAAAGAATCGGAATTTTACAATCGAAATGTTCAGCCACTATTTGAAACTGTGTATTCCACAGAAAATGCAGGGAAGGCTGTAGTGATAGAAAGATTCAATCGGACGTTAAAAAATAAATTATTCAAGAAATTTACTCAGCAAGGAAATCAGAAATGGTTGAAGATATTACCAGGAATTGTAGAAGAGTACAATAATAAAGTTCATTCAGGTATTGAAGAAACCCCAAAGAATGCTTCTGACGACCCTGATTTGATACGAAAGAAAATATTCGAGAATAATAATTTGAATGAGAGTAATCCGAATTTGCAGAAACTTAAGCCGAAATTTAAAATTGGAGATAGAGTTAGAATATTTAAATATAAGAATAAATTTGAAAAAGACTTCGTCGGATACTGGACGAAAGAGATATTTGAAATTTCTAAAATAAATCAAAGTTATCCGATTACTTACGAAATCAAAGATTTAGATGATGAAGATATCAGAGGCCGATTTTATCAAAATGAATTACAACGAAGTGATTTTTAATTATCATTATTATTATTAGGCGTAGCCATAGAACCTACGGTTCGTTCAATTCTAACATAATATCAAGAAATGGCACTCCTTCTTGCAATTTAAATAAAACATAAAGACATAATTGACCACAATAAGTTGTTCCCGGTTTTTGAATTTGAAATGTATTATAAATTCCATTGCCAAGTATTTCTCTTACTTCATTCGTAGGTGGAAGCCCGTATGAGTCAAAATAATAATTATCTCCGTTTTTACTAAAGATACCTGCTGACCAATGTACGCCGTTTTGGTCTGAAGTGTGAAGATTCGTTATGAAATTTACAGTTGGCCTATTTTTGATCAATTGTAATTCGTCTCTCATTAGGACATGAAAATTCTTTATTCCCAATTGATGTGCGATTTTCTTTAGATCAAAATTCGTTGTTGTGTCTGTTCCATATAATTTAAAAAACTCGATCAGGTCAGTCATTTTAAATGAAACAAAAATCCAATTTGAAAATGCCATTGTCATTTTTCAGTCTCCACGCAAATAAGTTGCAATAAATGTTACTACTTGTTACTTATGAAGTAGAGTCCAACATTTATATGAAAACAAAAATCCAATTTGAAAATGCCATTGTCATTTTTCAGTCTCCACGCAAATAAGTTGCAATAAATGTTACTACTTGTTACTTATGAAGTAGAGTCCAACATTTACAAGTCCTCTAATTCCTGCGTGAGTCCAGTATGCTGCACAGGTTGTTGCTCAGTTTGTTGCACATTGGGTGAATCAAATATGGATTCTGCTAATCTTTGCTTTTCTTCTTCTTTTTCATGATCAATGAAATCTTCAAGATATGTAAAATGCTTCATCACAAAGTAAATTGATAGAGAAGAATTGGCTAAGTTTGGATAGTTCTTTGATAATTTGAATAATTTGATCAGTAATGTCACATATGAACGTGAAAACTTTATTTTGTGGGTCTCATTTAACTCTTTCACGTATTTTGTATAATTCATATTAGACAATAACTTCAGTCGCTGAAGCACTTCTCCTTGTAAAACATAGCAGCGTAGCAGATTCCGATGTGTAATTTTCTCAAAACCAATGAGTTTATTCAATGAAGAGATGCACGATGATGTACTTATAATATCCTTTTTCTCGAGAAATACAGGTAAATTGCTGCTGTCAACATCCTTGAATGAATCTCGGATTATTTCAAACACTTCTCTCTTTTTATCTTCTTCGTTTCCACTCGTCTTCTGTTTCTTTCTTAGTGATTCAAGAATAAATTTTGTTGATATCGTTTTGAAGAAATCAAGATGGTCTGGTGAAATAAGAGGCACAACTTGATCCACAAAGCAACAAAATTCTCTCTCTATTTTGCTGACGGAAGACATTGCAAATGAGAACTTTGCTTTCTAGCGCACACGGAACAATGACAGGAGAGAGAGAGAAGTGAAAACAGCTGCCAGATGCTTTGGCGTCATGTGGTTGTGCTGACGTGCTACAATTAAAACAACTTCCCTAACGTACAACTAAAATGTAATTGTATCACAAAGCTGTAGCAACTACTGGAATTGTAAGAACGCCAGATGAAATGACAATAGTGAGAGCGCCTAAAGAAATTGTTAAACATGCTCCAACGCCTTGTGTCACATTCTTAATTTATTATAATGTTCTAATCTAAGTAATAGTTGAGATTCCTTATCTTTCATATAACGTACTCTATCTTTGTGTTTTGCAATATCCATTTCATATGATAATGAAGGATATATTCTTGCGGTTTCTTCCATTTCTGAAGTTCCTTCCATTTTTAAAGAAATATTTTTAGTCACATGATATATTTTGAAAACCTGAAAGATGGATAAAATTCATGAATTTGAAATTCTCAACTTTTATGATTTTTGGTGTCCTGGAACGGTCATGATTTTCAAGGTAAAAATTGTAATTCACAAATTTGAGATTCTCAACTTTTATTATTTTACAGTGTCCTGGAACGGTCATGATTTGAGCAAGAAAATGATCATAATCACAAATTTGAGATTCTCAACTTTTATGATTTTTTCGGTGTCCTGGAACGGTCATGATTTAAGCGAGAAAATTGTAATTCTCAAATTTGAGATTTTGAAAAATTTGAAAAATTGGGTATTTTTAAAAACCCCCAAATTTATGAATTTAGGTCTTCATAACCTGAAAAAAGGGTCCAAATTCATGAATTTATGTCGTTTTTAAAAATGCCATTTTTTGAAAAAATGGTACTTTTTGAATGGACTAAATTCATGTATTTAGGTCTTAAAAACCTGAAAAAGGGTCTAAATTCATGAATTTATGTCGTTTTTAAAGATACAATTTTTTTGAATTTTATGGTGTCCAGGAACGGTCTTTTGCCCATTACTACCGCCCCCCCCCAACAACTCAACTGACTAAATTGGTTGAAAAGACCAAAGTTGTTCAGAATCATGTGAAACAAACTTCTATCAAGGTTTCAGGTTGAAATTCGTCCAAAAAATTTTTTCGAAAATTTTCACTACGGTGGTCTCGACACCTAGGATTTTTTCGCGAAAAAAAATTTTTTTCAAAATGTTGGAATGGAGCTCCGAGACCCATCCCATCGTGTTTGTCGTCAAAAGTTGGGTCGGTGAAGTTTCGGTGAAAAAACCGCCCCCCCCAACGACTCAACTGACTAAATTGGTCGAAAAGACCAAAGTTGTTCAGAATCATGTGAAACAAACTTCTATCAAGGTTTCAGGTTGAAATTCGTCCAAAAAAAATTTTTGAAAATTTTCACTACGGTGGTCTCGACACTTAGGATTTTTTCGTGAAAAAAAAAATTTTTTCAAAATGTTGGAATGGAGCTCCGAGACCCATCCCATCGTGTTTGTCGTCAAAAGTTGGGTCGGTGAAGTTTCGGTGAAAAAACCGCCCCCCCCAACGACTCAACTGACTAAATTGGTTGAAAAGACCAAAGTTGTTCAGAATCATGTGAAACAAACTTCTATCAAGGTTTCAGGTTGAAATTCGTCCAAAAAAAATTTTCGAAAATTTTCACTACGGTGGTCTCGACACTTATGATTTTTCGTGAAAAAAAAATTTTTTTCAAAATGTTGGAATGGAGTTCCGAGACCCATCCCATCGTGTTTGTCGTCAAAAGTTGGGTCGGTGAAGTTTCGGTGAAAAAACCGCCCCCCCCCCCAACGACTAAACTGACTAAATTGGTTGAAAAGACCAAAGTTGTTCAGAATCATGTGAAACAAACTTCTATCAAGGTTTCAGGTTGAAATTCGTCCAAAAAATTTTTTCGAAAATTTTCACTACGGTGGTCTCGACACTTAGGATTTTTTCAAGTCCAAATGTGAAATGTCGCTTTTTTTTGCCAACTTTGACGATGAATTGTGGAGGATTAGAAGTGAATGAAGAGCTCGGGTTTCTTTTAGGGGCAAGACCGCACGTTGTTCTCTAGGATCTCCTCTTTTGAGATGCGTGACAGGCTCCGTTTCCAAATGAGAGCCTGTTAAAAATCGAGTTTTTGTGCATTTTCCAAGATTTTGGAACTTTTTGAAAAAACGACAGAGTTTTTTCATCTCGGCTTCTGGTCATCGTAGAGGGTCGAGGGATGTCTTAAATGAAAGGGGAGAGCGAGAAAACGTGACACTCAAAATTTGGAGTCAATCGGAGCACTAGAACCGGAGATAGACGGGTTTAAAGTTTTTGGATGATGGGTGTTACGTCATCAGCTGATCGCCACACACTATATAAGCTGGGAACCGAGAGAGACTTGTCATTAAGACGAGAGCGATTGTCAGAGGTAGGTCGTCTCTCTGAGCTCCGATGATAGCTTCGGACATTCCAAATTCCGTGTTTCTGTAAGAAACCGACTTAGAAAATTTCATTGCTGAACTCAGCTAAGGCGTCAGACTTAGAGGTTAGCCAGGAGATGGCCTTCGTCTCCAGGCCATAAAAGACTCCAAAACTTTAAAGGCTTGTAACTTTGCTTCTACAAGTCCGTTTGACTTGATTCAAAAAAGGTTCGGTTGCTATTGATCTGCTCTAAGTGACAAACTACTTATAAAATGTCGTAAGTAGTGCTAAAAAGTTGAAAAATTTAAATTCACTAGTTTTGGAGGTTTTCTGGGGTTTTCGACCCTGCTTAATTCAACTAAGACATTTACAAAGTTGCCAGAGGCGAGCTTCGGCTCGAGACTTGTTTCCTGATGTAAATAACTCCACCGATTTTCATGTCAAAATCGGGGCCCGGATACCAACACAGTGACATGACGCACGCTCTGTCCGCCCGAGGTTGGATTTGTGGGTCGAGGTCTTGGAGTTGGGATAAGATCCCCTCTGAGAAATGCCTGTGACGGATTCATCAGCTTAACTTGTCTTTCCTCTAAGCGAAGTTGTCTTTGTGATAGCACTGGGCGACTATCGATTCTGTCTTTGTATAGCATGGGCCTTCACGACTGAAAGCCCAGTAACTGTCGATGTGTTGTCCAAATTTGGTAAAAGCGTCGTTGTCAAGTTAAAAGCACGACTAAATTTAGAAAGACCAAGGCAAGGCTTTGTGTCGGGAGGGTATATGAGTCACTGCTTCTCTCTAGGCTTCACTCCTGTTTCAAGTTGTAAGACGAACGGTGAGTGCTCTGTCGAAGTTTGCTATCAAACTTTGAAATATTTAGAACTTAGGATTATTCTGTCTTAATGCAGATACAGCAGTAGCTTCATATAAACGTTTTTATCAAGCTGTGACTTTAGATGAGATCCCTTAACGATCTCCTCTTATGAGCACTAAAATGTGTCTCAATTTAACACATTATTTCTTCTCTTTTCAGTTTGAAAATGACGAAGGAATGCAATAAAAAATTACAAATTTTTAAGTGTAGTTGCGGCATGCCCTTCCGCGGTGACCGTTTCAGGCGCCACGTCTTGGCGAGAGTGACGAAGGGTGAGATGAAGCATGATGATGTGTTGATGGTGATGTATTGTGTGTGGTGTGATGTTCGTTGTAGTGCGTATGATGTCGAGTTTGTGAAGGCTCATGCCAATTGTCCTCTGCGTGTGATTGGGAAGGAAATGATGAGTCAAGTGTTGAGTGGTGAGCGGGGGAGCGCATTTGTTCAAGGCGAACCAGTACGTTCCCCAGTCGTGAATGTGGATTTGGATGATGATGAAGTGGTGAGTAAAGTAAAGAGGAAGTTGATTGTCGAGAGTGATGATGATGATGACGATGAGGCTATGGAGAGCGTTGTAACGAAGAAGGGGTGTGTTGAGAGGTTGAGTGATGATGTTGAGCTTCAGCGAGCTGTCGCGTCGATTGAGCCACTGGCAAAGCCACGGGCTCAATCGTCGCCGAGAGATGAGCGTGTGATGCCTAATTGTGTTGTGAGAGTGAGTCAGTCGAGTGTGCCGAGTAAAGTGGTGTTGACGAAGAATGATGCGCTGGCGTATGGGAATGTGAGGAATGAGTGTGACAGGTTGCAGGGAAAGTTGAATGCTGCAAAGTGTACGTTGAAAGAAGTGACTGTGGAAAGGGATCGTTTGAAGAGAGAGTCGGAGGACTTTGCGAGTGTGAAGAGAGAGTTGTTTGAGGCGAGGCAGAAGTTGGTGAATGAGAGAAAGTTGAGGGAGACGCTTGAGTCGAAGTTGGAGAGTTGTGAGAAGTTGGTCTGTCGAGAGCGTGAGTTGAAGGAAGAGGCGATGGAACGAGTGAGAGTGTTGGAGCGTCAGTTGAGTGTGCAGTTGGAAGTGTCGCCTGAAACGGTCACCGCCCTTCACATTCCTGTGGTGGGCTATGTCCCGGAGCGGCCATTAATTTATGGAGATGTGACTCCTGATACATCACAAGAATGTTTTAACTGCACGGATATCCGATGTTATCACATCAAAATACATCACAAGGAGTACATCCGTGTGGATTATAGGAAGCCGCACAAATTTCGTAAGTATTATGACTGGAACATAACATTGTACCATCTTTCTCATTCTTACTTCTTTCATTGCAGGCCAACTGAAAAAGTCATAAGCCCACCACATCCCACTTCCCGAGAACGACCCATGGGCTCTCTTAAGGGCCAACCTTCTAATGCAGCTAAAGCGGTCCCAAGCCCGCCACATATCTACGGATATGGAATGCAGAAGGGAAGAAAATTGATGAATGGAATGAAATGGGAGGCCACCCTTGCACCACATGCAACACAACAGACTTCTCTCTTCGCTAGTGAACAAGCTCTTGTCAGTGTCATCGGAAACTAACATGTTGTACAAAGGTTTTACTGCAGCACAGGTTGATGTATAGTTAGAAAAGTTTGATCATGATGTTTTATGAAACACACATGTCATAAAATGTAAGCGTCAGTGTAGTCAACTAGTTTTTACTACAACTCATGTTTGTGAAAATAAAGTTTGATCATCAACGTTGTATTCGTAAGTCTAGTCAGAAACTGTATCATGGTTTATAAAAGCAAAGTTAGTGTAGTCAGAAACTTTATCATGTTGTACAAAAGTTTTATTGCAACACAGGTTGATGTATAGTTAGAAAGTTTGATCATCAACGTTTTATTTGTAAGTCTAGTCAGAAAGTGCATCATGTTTTTGCAAAGTTAGTGTAGTCAAATAATTTTACTGTGACATCCGTTTGTGAAAATAAAGTTTGATCATCAACGTTGTATTCGTAAGTCTAGTCAGAAACTGTATCATGGTTTGTAAAAGCAAAGTTAGTGTAGTCAGAAACTTTATCATGTTGTACAAAAGTTTTATTGCAACACAGGTTGATGTATAGTTAGAAAGTTTGATCATCAACGTTTTATTTGTAAGTCTAGTCAGAAAGTGCATCATGTTTTTGCAAAGTTAGTGTAGTCAAATAATTTTACTGTGACATCCGTTTGAGAAAGTAAAGTCTGATCATCGAAGTTGTATTCGTGAGTGTCGTTAGAAAGTGTATCATGGTTTGCAAAAGTTTTACTGCAACACAGGTTGATGTATAGTTAGAAAATTTGATCATGGCGTTTTATGAAACACAAGTGTTATGAAATGTAAGCGTTAGTGTAGTCAAATAATATTACTACGACGCACGTTTGTGAAAATGAAGTTTGATCATGACGTTTATTCGTGAGTGTCATCAGAAAGTGTATCATGGTTTGAAAAAGCAAAGTTAGTGTAGTCAGAAACTTTATCATGTTGTATAAAGGTTTTACTGCTACACAGGTTGATGTATAGTTAGAAAGTTTGATCATTGAAGTTGTATTCGTAAGTCTAATCAGAAAATGTATCATGCTGTACAAAGGTTTTACTGCAACACAGGTTGATGTATAGTTAGGAAATTTGATCATGGCGTTTTATGAAACACAAGTGTTATGAAATGTAAGCGTTAGTGTAGTCAAATAATATTACTGCGACACACGTTTGTGAAAATAATGTTTGATCATTGACGTTGTATGACTGACCGAACTCATCACAGCACTAGAAAGTTTTATCGAAAAGGTTTTACTGCACAGTGTAGATTGTCTTGTAACTTACTTTCACACCACTAGAAAGTTTTATCGAAAAGGTTTTACTGCACAGTGTAGATTGTCTTGTAACTTACTTTCACAGTGTTAGAAAGTTTTATTGGAGACAGTTGGCAAATGTTTCCCTATTAGAAAATTCAAACTCCATGACTGTTAGATTCGCTTCATCAGGTTTACTAAAAGCAGTTTTCTACTGCAATGAGAGTTTAGAATGTTATATGAAAACAGTGTTCACCACAGCACTAGAAAGTTTTTATCCTTAGTTGAGATCCGGACTGCAGTGTGTAAAATGTTTTATGTGACAGTCTTTTCACAAACGGTGAAGTGTAAATTCAGAGTGACTACATCTGTTAGGTAGTCATTAACTATGGATGTGAAGTAAAGCGAATATGTGTACAGAATGAATTGAATATTAGACAACGCATGCAAGTTTTTGAAGACTTGATTGGTTGAAACCAAGTCTAAGTTTAACATGTTGGATATAAAAGTGAGATGGATAGGAATAAGTGTTGAATGTTTTATAAAACCAGATGTTGTCACACACGTTGAGTGTGATTCCATGACATTGAATCGCGTGGGTCTTAAAGTCCATCATCCAAGGGTAGGCTCCTCTACGGTTGGATTTAGGGTTTTATATTACATGCGTTAACCGTTCGTGTAGAATATGTGAAGCACATGTTCGCTTAAATGCAAATGTTGAAATAAGTTTTGTAAGAAGTCTTTGACAGGTTGTTGTGAAACTTAGCGAACGTTGAAAAAAGTTTTATGAAATGTTTCTGCAGTCACACTCGTTAGCGTGCCAGCTTTACTAAATGTGTTGTTTGCCTTTATCAAATTGAATGTGTGTGTTTTGTAAATGAAGACAGACAGCGTGTTTGCACTCTGCATCGACAGCATACAAGTATAGACATAACAACTTGTTGTTAGTCGAATGCATATGAGATAGGAAACATTATGTGTGAGATAAAAATCAACCTGCTAGATGAAGTGAAACACAAAAGTGTCACAACTAGTTTACGGGAAATAAAGGAGAACTGTGACAACGTTTACACTCATCATAGACAGATGAACATACAAATCTGACATTCAAATGAAAGTCGTAGACATGAACTGCGGTGTAAGAAACTTTATGTTGGTAAAACTTTCATAGATTGCAGGCGTGTTGAAAGCTGATATAAAGACCTGTAGAAACGCATAAGTCTTAGTTCAACGACTCGACCCTTGAACTCACACAATGAATACGTCTGTGTAGAAAACTCATTGGTAGGAAACAGTATTTTCTGTGCGAATGCAGACGATGCAAACATGACATTTAACATGGCTTGCAATAGTCAACATGCTGCCATTCAAAATGTTTATCATAAAACCTATCAGTGAAAAAACCCCTCCTGTGCCCACAAAGAATCATAAGTGCTCTCTGACGCCTGTCTGTCGCACTAGCCCCTCAGCAGATAGAGTAGAACACAAAGATGAATGACAGCGCAGCCGGTGGGCGATCGTCTGTCGCGCTAGCCCCTCAGCAGATGGAGTAGAACACAAAGATGTACGCGCTCTCTCTCTGGCGCCCGTCTGTCACATGAAACAGAGAGCTATCGCATCTGTCCCACGAGCCAGGATGCAGGAACCTATCGCCATCTCCGACCTCCCGCCTAGCTGATTCCCACACAGCTCATTGCTATCGCACCGGAAGGGAGATTCACGCGATAAATGCATCTAAGTTTGTTGAGTGGTTGAGGGTAGCAGTCAATGAAAATATGACTTCCCCTTCCTCCAACCATAAGTTTAGTGCAATATGATTGCGCGAACCAGACATTTGAAAGGCTGTATCATTCTCATATAAAGCAGAGTCTCTTACATTTTGCTATCATAATCAGGTCTGAGAAGCCAACAGCGTGCGTGCCACCTTTTCGTAGCATACACCGCTGTGAGGAATTCCACAGTGATATCTATGGTGAGGATATCACTATGGAATTCGTGAAGTACTATTCTTACTTCACCCTACAAGAGGATTTGAATCGACGAGTGCGAGAAGAGGCTGAGATGGAGGCAAGTGAGGCCGAGACGGTGGCAAGTGATGCCGAGACGGTGGGGAGCGAGGCCGAGATGCCAACCAGCGAGAGCGAGACGGTTGAAAGTGATAACATGGAAAGTGAGGACATGGAAAGTGTGGATGTCATTGTGATATCGGATGATGAAGTAAGAGTTTTACACATGCATGCGAATGGCTGTCATCTCAACTCGTTCATGTTTTCTTTCAGTGATGGAGTGAGTATGGGCGTTCTTTAGTTCATAAAATCATCATGCACACATACAGCACACTGTTTCACCACATTTCCTCGTGAATGCATCATGAGTTCTTATAAGAACTTCCTTCTAATGCAGCTAAAGCGGTCCCAAGCCCGCCACATATCTACGGATATGGAATGCAGAGGGGAAGGATATATGATGAATGGAATGAAATGGGAGGACACTCTTGCACCACATGCAGCCACAAACACATTTCTATCTTCATTAAGATGACATTCAATCGCTTGAATTCTAATGTGACCTAATCCTTAGATCTCAGTACAGTCAACTCTCTAACGTACGTATTAAACCTATTATCTCTAACTTTACAAACACTGAAAGGATTCTAGCATGATTTCAAACTTTACGAACATCAACTTTATTTCTAACGTTACAAACAGTGAACTGCTTGTGACACTATTTTATACTTAACCTATCTTGCTAACACTGAAATGATTCTGATATTATTCCAAACTTTACAAACAGTAAAATGGTTGTAACTTTATTACTAAGCCAATCCACTATGTTTGAAGCCCAATTTTATGTGAAAAGAAAACGACACAGTATGACCATGATATGTTATTGAAACCCATACAGCTTTTTGTTACACTAACAATTCAGTTCAATGTGAGCTAGTCTTGTATCACTCATTTCATACAACATAACTTTCACTTTACTTATTCCTACAATACTACTACTATATGTTCTAAACTTTATGAGTTCGCTTTCACTTCTATCTCACACTTTCTTCATCATCTAACCAAGTGAATGACATTGATGATACATTATCTGACTAAACGCATTGAGTCACATTCTACACAAACAGATATTACTAACATGGATAATATAAAACGCCAAGTCTTGTGATAGGCTTGACTATACTATGGACTTAGTGATTTATCTATGTAACTTACACTTTTAAAACGCTAAATTCTTAAATTTCAACACAGGGGCACCTATCCTATGGATTTAGGAGTTTTGCTGTATAATTTAGTAAACTTATGTCTCTGTCAGCATACAACTTTTAAAATACAACACTGACTGATGAATGATGTTCATATATTCCTAGATTGGATAACAAGAAACTTTCCTGCGTTGACTATTGTATATTTTAACTCTACACACTTATGATTCCAATCACTAAGATACATACAACGCTTCTACTGAACATGTATCAATCACCTTTCAGCTGACCACATCAAATGTAAAGTGTATAACATAATGAGCATGCAACTATATCTCATCAACGATATGAAATCTGTCTTTTCACCATGAAAATTATGTCTTGCCTTCAAAGTCATTTTATAAAGCTAACATATGCATCACGTATTCTACACTAAAAGAGATCGTTCACTTGTGTTATCCAAAGCTCTAAGTCCCTAAACCCACCGGTAGGTAACCCTACCCCTTAGATGATGGACTTTAGCAATTTAGCTATGTCATTCACCAATGGCTAAGTTAGTAAATGCATGTATACACTCTACAACAACAGTTATCATTGATGTATGTTATATAAAACGCTAAATCTCTAAGTCCAACCGCGACTGTCATTGCCTGCATTACTATAGAACATGTTGCTCTGATGATTCTTCCGCCACCCTTACTATTTCCATTTGAGGGGTAGTGAAGAAATAAATTCATGACTTCAGGTCAAAACCTCTCTCTACACACGTTCATATTTCACACCATGTAAAAGATCCTTGCTACTTATCATAGAGGCTTTAAAACTTTAAACATGATGATTTCATGGCAGTTAGACCTTTGAAGATGTGTGTTGGACACCTTGTCATGAAGTTGCGTTCTCATGAGATGAATTTAATAAGAGCTTCTTCATTTTCTAAGAAAGATAGAGATCCTTGAATCTAGTGTTTGTGTGTGGCACAGTCTGTAACTTTTCTTTGTTAATAGGGTGGCCTCCAACGAATTGGTGACCGGGCCCTCGGAAGGACCGATGGAATACTTCGATTACTCGAAGTATTCCGGACGCTGAATTCTCAGCAACGCCAGATATTCTAGTGCCATATCCCTAAATAACGGGTTCTCCACAAGCTCATGTGGAATAAGATGGACGGGCCAGCGAATTGCTTCGCCTTTCTCTGCCTGCAAAGCAGCCAGGAGAAAGACTTTCCCCATCTTCACCCTACATCCACAGCGGAGCTCAAGGGTTCGACTCATGTCAAAGAAAGTGATATCGAAAGACATTGCTTCAAACGACTTGTAATTGATGAATGAGTGTGAACGTCTCCCTTATATTTCTCACACATTTTTGTAACTGGCTAGCAAGACATTGAAGCATTAAACAAATCGGCAGTGTCCATGCTTTAACAGCAAATGGTGACTTGCGCGCGCGCGGAGTGTACAGTAACGAATTGTCAACGTGAGAATCCTTTCAGCCGCCCACGATAATCTCTTCGACGCGATAGCAATGAGCTATGTGGGAATCAGCCAGGTGCTACGATACGTTACTGCATCCTGGGACAGATGCGATAGCTCTCTGTTTCATGTGACAGACGGGCGCCAGAGAGAGAGCGCGTACATCTTTGTGTTCTACTCCATCTGCTGAGGGGCTAGCGCGACAGACGATCGCCCACCGGCTGCGCTGTCATTCATCTTTGTGTTCTACTCTATCTGCTGAGGGGCTAGTGCGACAGACAGGCGTCAGAGAGCACTTATGATTCTTTGTGGGCACAGGAGGGGTTTTTTCACTGATAGGTTTTATGATAAACATTTTGAATGGCAGCATGTTGACTATTGCAAGCCATGTTAAATGTCATGTTTGCATCGTCTGCATTCGCACAGAAAATACTGTTTCCTACCAATGAGTTTTCTACACAGACGTATTCATTGTGTGAGTTCAAGGGTCGAGTCGTTGAACTAAGACTTATGCGTTTCTACAGGTCTTTATATCAGCTTTCAACACGCCTGCAATCTATGAAAGTTTTACCAACAACATAAAGTTTCTTACACCGCAGTTCATGTCTACGACTTTCATTTGAATGTCAGATTTGTATGTTCATCTGTCTATGATGAGTGTAAACGTTGTCACAGTTCTCCTTTATTTCCCGTAAACTAGTTGTGACACTTTTGTGTTTCACTTCATCTAGCAGGTTGATTTTTATCTCACACATAATGTTTCCTATCTCATATGCATTCGACTAACAACAAGTTGTTATGTCTATACTTGTATGCTGTCGATGCAGAGTGCAAACACGCTGTCTGTCTTCATTTACAAAACACACACATTCAATTTGATAAAGGCAAACAACACATTTAGTAAAGCTGGCACGCTAACGAGTGTGACTGCAGAAACATTTCATAAAACTTTTTTCAACGTTCGCTAAGTTTCACAACAACCTGTCAAAGACTTCTTACAAAACTTATTTCAACATTTGCATTTAAGCGAACATGTGCTTCACATATTCTACACGAACGGTTACCGCATGTAATATAAAACCCTAAATCCAACCGTAGAGGAGCCTAGCCTTGGATGATGGACGTAAAGCCAACCCACGCGATTCAATGTCATGGAATCACACTCAACGTGTGTGACAACATCTGGTTTTATAAAACATTCAACACTTATTCCCATCCATCTCACTTTTATATCCAACATGTTAAACTTAGACTTGGTTTCAACCAATCAAGTCTTCAAAAACTTGCATGCGTTGTCTAATATTCAATTCATTCTGTACACATATTCGCTTTACTTCACATCCATAGTTAATGACTACCTAACAGATGTAGTCACTCTGAATTTACACTTCACCGTTTGTGAAAAGACTGTCACATAAAACATTTTACACACTGCAGTCCGGATCTCAACTAAGGATAAAAACTTTCTAGTGCTGTGGTGAACACTGTTTTCATATAACATTCTAAACTCTCATTGCAGTAGAAAACTGCTTTTAGTAAACCTGATGAAGCGAATCTAACAGTCATGGAGTTTGAATTTTCTAATAGGGAAACATTTGCCAACTGTCTCCAATAAAACTTTCTAACACTGTGAAAGTAAGTTACAAGACAATCTACACTGTGCAGTAAAACCTTTTCGATAAAACTTTCTAGTGGTGTGAAAGTAAGTTACAAGACAATCTACACTGTGCAGTAAAACCTTTTCGATAAAACTTTCTAGTGCTGTGATGAGTTCGGTCAGTCATACAACGTCAATGATCAAACATTATTTTCACAAACGTGTGTCGCAGTAATATTATTTGACTACACTAACGCTTACATTTCATAACACTTGTGTTTCATAAAACGCCATGATCAAATTTCCTAACTATACATCAACCTGTGTTGCAGTAAAACCTTTGTACAGCATGATACATTTTCTGATTAGACTTACGAATACAACTTCAATGATCAAACTTTCTAACTATACATCAACCTGTGTAGCAGTAAAACCTTTATACAACATGATAAAGTTTCTGACTACACTAACTTTGCTTTTTCAAACCATGATACACTTTCTGATGACACTCACGAATAAACGTCATGATCAAACTTCATTTTCACAAACGTGCGTCGTAGTAATATTATTTGACTACACTAACGCTTACATTTCATAACACTTGTGTTTCATAAAACGCCATGATCAAATTTTCTAACTATACATCAACCTGTGTTGCAGTAAAACTTTTGCAAACCATGATACACTTTCTAACGACACTCACGAATACAACTTCGATGATCAGACTTTACTTTCTCAAACGGATGTCACAGTAAAATTATTTGACTACACTAACTTTGCAAAAAACATGATGCACTTTCTGACTAGACTTACAAATAAAACGTTGATGATCAAACTTTGTAACTATACATCAACCTGTGTTGCAATAAAACTTTTGTACAACATGATAAAGTTTCTGACTACACTAACTTTGCTTTTACAAACCATGATACAGTTTCTGACTAGACTTACGAATACAACGTTGATGATCAAACTTTATTTTCACAAACATGAGTTGTAGTAAAAACTAGTTGACTACACTGACGCTTACATTTTATGACATGTGTGTTTCATAAAACATCATGATCAAACTTTTCTAACTATACATCAACCTGTGCTGCAGTAAAACCTTTGTACAACATGTTAGTTTCCGATGACACTGACAAGAGCTTGTTCACTAGCGAAGAGAGAAGTCTGTTGTGTTGCATGTGGTGCAAGGGTGGCCTCCCATTTCATTCCATTCATCAATTTTCTTCCCCTCTGCATTCCATATCCGTAGATATGTGGCGGGCTTGGGACCGCTTTAGCTGCATTAGAAGGTTGGCCCTTAAGAGAGCCCATGGGTCGTTCTCGGGAAGTGGGATGTGGTGGGCTTATGACTTTTTCAGTTGGCCTGCAATGAAAGAAGTAAGAATGAGAAAGATGGTACAATGTTATGTTCCAGTCATAATACTTACGAAATTTGTGCGGCTTCCTATAATCCACACGGATGTACTCCTTGTGATGTATTTTGATGTGATAACATCGGATATCCGTGCAGTTAAAACATTCTTGTGATGTATCAGGAGTCACATCTCCATAAATTAATGGCCGCTCCGGGACATAGCCCACCACAGGAATGTGAAGGGCGGTGACCGTTTCAGGCGACACTTCCAACTGCACACTCAACTGACGCTCCAACACTCTCACTCGTTCCATCGCCTCTTCCTTCAACTCACGCTCTCGACAGACCAACTTCTCACAACTCTCCAACTTCGACTCAAGCGTCTCCCTCAACTTTCTCTCATTCACCAACTTCTGCCTCGCCTCAAACAACTCTCTCTTCACACTCGCAAAGTCCTCCGACTCTCTCTTCAAACGATCCCTTTCCACAGTCACTTCTTTCAACGTACACTTTGCAGCATTCAACTTTCCCTGCAACCTGTCACACTCATTCCTCACATTCCCATACGCCAGCGCATCATTCTTCGTCAACACCACTTTACTCGGCACACTCGACTGACTCACTCTCACAACACAATTAGGCATCACACGCTCATCTCTCGGCGACGATTGAGCCCGTGGCTTTGCCAGTGGCTCAATCGACGCGACAGCTCGCTGAAGCTCAACATCATCACTCAACCTCTCAACACACCCCTTCTTCGTTACAACGCTCTCCATAGCCTCATCGTCATCATCATCATCACTCTCGACAATCAACTTCCTCTTTACTTTACTCACCACTTCATCATCATCCAAATCCACATTCACGACTGGGGAACGTACTGGTTCGCCTTGAACAAATGCGCTCCCCCGCTCACCACTCAACACTTGACTCATCATTTCCTTCCCAATCACACGCAGAGGACAATTGGCATGAGCCTTCACAAACTCGACATCATACGCACTACAACGAACATCACACCACACACAATACATCACCATCAACACATCATCATGCTTCATCTCACCCTTCGTCACTCTCGCCAAGACGTGGCGCCTGAAACGGTCACCGCGGAAGGGCATGCCGCAACTACACTTAAAAATTTGTAATTTTTTATTGCATTCCTTCGTCATTTTCAAACTGAAAAGAGAAGAAATAATGTGTTAAATTGAGACACATTTTAGTGCTCATAAGAGGAGATCGTTAAGGGATCTCATCTAAAGTCACAGCTTGATAAAAACGTTTATATGAAGCTACTGCTGTATCTGCATTAAGACAGAATAATCCTAAGTTCTAAATATTTCAAAGTTTGATAGCAAACTTCGACAGAGCACTCACCGTTCGTCTTACAACTTGAAACAGGAGTGAAGCCTAGAGAGAAGCAGTGACTCATATACCCTCCCGACACAAAGCCTTGCCTTGGTCTTTCTAAATTTAGTAGTGCTTTTAACTTGACAACGACGCTTTTACCAAATTTGGACAACACATCGACAGTTACTGGGCTTTCAGTCGTGAAGGCCCATGCTATACAAAGACAGAATCGATAGTCGCCCAGTGCTATCACAAAGACAACTTCGCTTAGAGGAAAGACAAGTTAAGCTGATGAATCCGTCACAGGCATTTCTCAGAGGGGATCTTATCCCAACTCCAAGACCTCGACCCACAAATCCAACCTCGGGCGGACAGAGCGTGCGTCATGTCACTGTGTTGGTATCCGGGCCCCGATTTTGACATGAAAATCGGTGGAGTTATTTTCATCAGGAAACAAGTCTCGAGCCGAAGCTCGCCTCTGGCAACTTTGTAAATGTCTTAGTTGAATTCAGCAGGGTCGAAAACCCCAGAAAACCTCCAAAACTAGTGAATTTAAATTTTTCAACTTTTTAGCACTACTTACGACATTTTATAAGTAGTTTGTCACTTAGAGCAGATCAATAGCAACCGAACCTTTTTTGAATCAAGTCAAACGGACTTGTAGAAGCAAAGTTACAAGCCTTTAAAGTTTTGGAGTCTTTTATGGCCTGGAGACGAAGGCCATCTCCTGGCTAACCTCTAAGTCTGACGCCTTAGCTGAGTTCAGCAATGAAATTTTCTAAGTCGGTTTCTTACAGAAACACGGAATTTGGAATGTCCGAAGCTATCATCGGAGCTCAGAGAGACGACCTACCTCTGACAATCGCTCTCGTCTTAATGACAAGTCTCTCTCGGTTCCCAGCTTATATAGTGTGTGGCGATCAGCTGATGACGTAACACCCATCATCCAAAAACTTTAAACCCGTCTATCTCCGGTTCTAGTGCTCCGATTGACTCCAAATTTTGAGTGTCACGTTTTCTCGCTCTCCCCTTTCATTTAAGACATCCCTCGACCCTCTACGATGACCAGAAGCCGAGATGAAAAAACTCTGTCGTTTTTTCAAAAAGTTCCAAAATCTTGGAAAATGCACAAAAACTCGATTTTTAACAGGCTCTCATTTAGAAACGGAGCCTGTCACGCATCTCAAAAGAGGAGATCCTAGAGAACAAAGTGCGGTCTTGCCCCTAAAAGAAACCCGAGCTCTTCATTCACTTCAATCCTCCACAATTCATCGTCAAAGTTGGCAAAAAAAAAGCGACATTTCACATTGACGGTTCGGGGTTACAAATAGTAGGGTAGGTAAACTATAAATAAGTATATATATAAGTTTGATGTATTTAAGTAAAGTAGAGAAAATAATTTATATAATAATTTTTATTGAAGGGGAAAGGGGGGAGTGAAATTGATAAAAATTTAGTGATATACAAAAAAAAAAAAATAAAACATATTATATTAAATTAAAATAGAAATAAAGATTTTAAAAGAATTTTGTGGGGGGGGTTAGAAGAATAAGTTATTACACAGCGAAACAAAGGCACCCCACGTGAGAAAACAACTTCTATCAAGGTTTCAGGTTGAAATTCGTCCAAAAAATTTTTTCGAAAATTTTCACTACGGTGGTCTCGACACTTAGGATTTTTTCATGAAAAAAAAAAATTTTAAAAATGTTGGAATGGAGCTCCGAGACCCAACCCAACGTGTTTGTCGTCAAAAGGTTGGGTCGGTGGAAATGTTTCGGTGAAAAAACGCGCCCCCCCCCCCAACGACTCAACTGACCAAATTGGTCGAAAAGACCAAAGTTGTTCAGAATCATGTGAAACAAACTTCTATCAAGGTTTCAGGTTGAAATTCGTCCAAAAAATTTTTTCGAAAATTTTCACTACGGTGGTCTCGACACTTAGGATTTTTTCATGAAAAAAAAAAATTTTAAAAATGTTGGAATTGAGCTCCGAGACCCATCCCATCGTTTTTGTCGTAAAAAGTTGGGTGGGTGAAGTTTCGGTTAAAAAACCGCCCCCCCCCCCAACGACTCAACTGACCAAATTGGTCGAAAAGACCAAAGTTGTTCAGAATCATGTGAAACAAACTTCTATCAAGGTTTCAGGTTGAAATTCGTCCAAAAAATTTTTTCGAAAATTTTCACTAGGTGTGGTTCTGACACTTAGATTGTTTTCCTGAAAAAAAAAAGAAATTTTCAAAATGTTGGAATTGAGCTCCGAGACCCATCCCATCGTGTTTGTCGTCAAAAGTTGGGTCGGTGAAGTTTCGGTGAAAAAACCGCCCCCCCCCCCACCGACTCAACTGACCAAATTGGTCGAAAAGACCAAAGTTGTTCAGAATCATGTGAAACAAACTTCTATCAAGGTTTCAGGTTGAAATTCGTCCAAAAAATTTTTTCGAAAATTTTCACTACGGTGGTCTCGACACTTAGGATTTTTTCGTGAAAAAAAAAAAATTTTCAAAATGTTGGAATTGAGCTCCGAGACCCATCCCATCGTGTTTGTCGTCAAAAGTTTGGTCGGTGAAGTTTCGGTGAAAAAACCGCCCCCCCCCCCCCAACGACCCAACTGACTAAATTGGTCGAAAAGACCAAAGTTGTTCAGAATCATGTGAAACAAACTTCTATCAAGGTTTCAGGTTGAAATTCGTCCAAAAAATTTTTTCGAAAATTTTCACTACGGTGGTCTCGACACTTAGGATTTTTTCATGAAAAAAAAAAATTTTTTCAAAATGTTGGAATTGAGCTCCGAGACCCATCCCATCGTGTTTGTCGTCAAAAGTTGGGTCGGTGGAGTTTCGGTGAAAATACCGCCCCCCCCCCCCCCAACGACTCAACTGACCAAATTGGTCGAAAAGACCAAAGTTGTTCAGAATCATGTGAAACAAACTTCTATCAAGGTTTCAGGTTGAAATTCGTCCAAAAAATTTTTTCGAAAATTTTCACTACGGTGGTCTCGACACTTAGGATTTTTTCATGAAAAAAAAATTTTTTCAAAATGTTGGAATTGAGCTCCGAGACCCATCCCATCGTGTTTGTCGCCAAAAGTTGGGTCGGTGAAGTTTCGGTGAACCCCCCCCCCCAACGACTCAACTGACCAAATTGGTCGAAAAGACCAAAGTTGTTCAGAATCATGTGAAACAAACTTCTATCAAGGTTTCAGGTTGAAATTCGTCCAAAAAATTTTTTCGAAAATTTTCACTACGGTGGTCTCGACACTTAGGATTTTTTCGTGAAAAAAAAAAAATTTTTCAAAATGTTGGAATTGAGCTCCGAGACCCATCCCATCGTGTTTGTCGTCAAAAGTTGGGTCGGTGAAGTTTCGGTGAAAAAACCGCCCCCCACCCCCAACGACTCAACTGACCAAATTGGTCGAAAAGACCAAAGTTGTTCAGAATCATGTGAAACAAACTTCTATCAAGGTTTCAGGTTGAAATTCGTCCAATAAATTTTTTCGAAAATTTTCACTACGGTGGTCTCGACACTTAGGATTTTTTCATGAAAAAAAAAATTTTTCAAAATGTTGGAATTGAGCTCTGAGACCCATCCCATCGTGTTTGTCGTCAAAAGTTGGGTCGGTGAAGTTTCGGTGAAAAAACCGCCCCCCCCCCCCAACGACTCAACTGACCAAATTGGTCGAAAAGACCAAAGTTGTTCAGAATCATGTGAAACAAACTTCTATCAAGGTTTCAGGTTGAAATTCGTCCAAAAAATTTTTTCGAAAATTTTCACTACGGTGGTCTCGACACTTAGGATTTTTTCGTGAAAAAAAAAAAATTTTCAAAATGTTGGAATTGAGCTCCGAGACCCATCCCATCGTGTTTGTCGTCAAAAGTTGTGTCGGTGAAGTTTCGGTGAAAAAACCGCCCCCCCCCCAACGACTCAACTGACTAAATTGGTCGAAAAGACCAAAGTTGTTCAGAATCATGTGAAACAAACTTCTATCAAGGTTTCAGGTTGAAATTCGTCCAAAAAATTTTTTCGAAAATTTTCACTACGGTGGTCTCGACACTTAGGATTTTTTCATGAAAAAAAAAATTTCAAAATGTTGGAATTGAGCTCCGAGACCCATCCCATCGTGTTTGTCGTCAAAAGTTGGGTCGGTGAAGTTTCGGTGAAAAAACCGCCCCCCCCCCCAACGACTCAACTGACTAAATTGGTTAAAAAGACCAAAGTTGTTCAGAATCATGTGAAACAAACTTCTATCAAGGTTTCAGGTTGAAATTCGTCCAAAAAATTTTTTCGAAAATTTTCACTACGGTGGTCTCGACACTTAGGATTTTTTCATGAAAAAAAAAAATTTTTTCAAAATGTTGGAATTGAGCTCCGAGACCCATCCCATCGTGTTTGTCGTCAAAAGTTGGGTCGGTGAAGTTTCGGTGAAAAAACCGCCCCCCCCCCCCAACGACTCAACTGACCAAATTGGTCGAAAAGACCAAAGTTGTTCAGAATCATGTGAAACAAACTTCTATCAAGGTTTCAGGTTGAAATTCGTCCAAAAAATTTTTTCGAAAATTTTCACTACGGTGGTCTCGACACTTAGGATTTTTTCGTGAAAAAAAAATTTCAAAATGTTGGAATTGAGCTCCGAGACCCATGCCATCGTGTTTGTCGTCAAAAGTTGGGTCGGTGAAGTTTCGGTGAAAAAACCGCCCACCCCCCAACGACTCAACTGACCAAATTGGTCGAAAAGACCAAAGTTGTTCAGAATCATGTGAAACAAACTTCTATCAAGGTTTCAGGTTGAAATTCGTCCAAAAATTTTTTCGAAAATTTTCACTACGGTGGTCTCGACACTTAGGATTTTTTCGTGAAAAAAAAAAATTTTTCAAAATGTTGGAATTGAGCTCCGAGACCCATCCCATCGTGTTTGTCGTCAAAAGTTGGGTCGGTGAAGTTTCGGTGAAAAAACCGCCCCCCCCCCAACGACTCAACTGACCAAATTGGTCGAAAAGACCAAAGTTGTTCAGAATCATGTGAAACAAACTTCTATCAAGGTTTCAGGTTGAAATTCGTCCAAAAAATTTTTTCGAAAATTTTCACTACGGTGGTCTCGACACTTAGGATTTTTTCGTGAAAAAAAAAAATTTTCAAAATGTTGGAATTGAGCTCCGAGACCCATCCCATCGTGTTTGTCGTCAAAAGTTGGGTCGGTGAAGTTTCGGTGAAAAAACCGCCCCCCCCCCAACGACTCAACTGACCAAATTGGTCGAAAAGACCAAAGTTGTTCAGAATCATGTGAAACAAACTTCTATCAAGGTTTCAGGTTGAAATTCGTCCAAAAAATTTTTTCGAAAATTTTCACTACGGTGGTCTCGACACTTAGGATTTTTTCGTGAAAAAAAAAAAATTTTCAAAATGTTGGAATTGAGCTCCGAGACCCATCCCATCGTGTTTGTCGTCAAAAGTTGGGTCGGTGAAGTTTCGGTGAAAAAACCGCCCCCCCCCCCCAACGACTCAACTGACCAAATTGGTCGAAAAGACCAAAGTTGTTCAGAATCATGTGAAACAAACTTCTATCAAGGTTTCAGGTTGAAATTCGTCCAAAAAATTTTTTCGAAAATTTTCACTACGGTGGTCTCGACACTTAGGATTTTTTCGTGAAAAAAAAAAAATTTTTCAAAATGTTGGAATTGAGCTCCGAGACCCATCCCATCGTGTTTGTCGTCAAAAGTTGGGTCGGTGAAGTTTCGGTGAAAAAACCGCCCCCCCCCCAACGACTCAACTGACCACATTGGTCGAAAAAGACCAAAGTTGTTCAGAATCATGTGAAACAAACTTCTATCAAGGTTTCAGGTTGAAATTCGTCCAAAAAATTTTTTCGAAAATTTTCACTACGGTGGTCTCGACACTTAGGATTTTTTCATGAAAAAAAAAAAATTTTCAAAATGTTGGAATTGAGCTCCGAGACCCATCCCATCGTGTTTGTCGTCAAAAGTTGGGTCGGTGAAGTTTCGGTGAAAAAACCGCCCCCCCCCCCCAACGACTCAACTGACCAAATTGGTCGAAAAGACCAAAGTTGTTCAGAATCATGTGAAACAAACTTCTATCAAGGTTTCAGGTTGAAATTCGTCCAAAAAATTTTTTCGAAAATTTTCACTACGGTGGTCTCGACACTTAGGATTTTTTCATGAAAAAAAAAAAATTTTTCAAAATGTTGGAATTGAGCTCCGAGACCCATCCCATCGTGTTTGTCGTCAAAAGTTGGGTCGGTGAAGTTTCGGTGAAAAAACCGCCCCCCCCCCCAACGACTCAACTGACCAAATTGGTCGAAAAGACCAAAGTTGTTCAGAATCATGTGAAACAAACTTCTATCAAGGTTTCAGGTTGAAATTCGTCCAAAAAATTTTTTCGAAAATTTTCACTACGGTGGTCTCGACACTTAGGATTTTTTCATGAAAAAAAAAAATTTTCAAAATGTTGGAATTGAGCTCCGAGACCCATCCCATCGTGTTTGTCGTCAAAAGTTGGGTCGGTGAAGTTTCGGTGAAAAAACCGCCCCCCCCCCCCAACGACTCAACTGACCAAATTGGTCGAAAAGACCAAAGTTGTTCAGAATCATGTGAAACAAACTTCTATCAAGGTTTCAGGTTGAAATTCGTCCAAAAAATTTTTTCGAAAATTTTCACTACGGTGGTCTCGACACTTAGGATTTTTTCATGAAAAAAAAAAAAAATTTCAAAATGTTGGAATTGAGCTCCGAGACCCATCCCATCGTGTTTGTCGTCAAAAGTTGGGTCGGTGAAGTTTCGGTGAAAAAACCGCCCCCCCCCCCCAACGACTCAACTGACCAAATTGGTCGAAAAGACCAAAGTTGTTCAGAATCATGTGAAACAAACTTCTATCAAGGTTTCAGGTTGAAATTCGTCCAAAAAATTTTTTCGAAAATTTTCACTACGGTGGTCTCGACACTTAGGATTTTTTCATGAAAAAAAAAAAATTTTCAAAATGTTGGAATTGAGCTCCGAGACCCATCCCATCGTGTTTGTCGTCAAAAGTTGGGTCGGTGAAGTTTCGGTGAAAAAACCGCCCCCCCCCCCAACGACTCAACTGACCAAATTGGTCGAAAAGACCAAAGTTGTTCAGAATCATGTGAAACAAACTTCTATCAAGGTTTCAGGTTGAAATTCGTCCAAAAAATTTTTTCGAAAATTTTCACTACGGTGGTCTCGACACTTAGGATTTTTTCATGAAAAAAAAAAAATTTTTCAAAATGTTGGAATTGAGCTCCGAGACCCATCCCATCGTGTTTGTCGTCAAAAGTTGGGTCGGTGAAGTTTCGGTGAAAAAACCGCCCCCCCCCCCAACGACTCAACTGACCAAATTGGTCGAAAAGACCAAAGTTGTTCAGAATCATGTGAAACAAACTTCTATCAAGGTTTCAGGTTGAAATTCGTCCAAAAAATTTTTTCGAAAATTTTCACTACGGTGGTCTCGACACTTAGGATTTTTTCATGAAAAAAAAAAATTTTTTTCAAAATGTTGGAATTGAGCTCCGAGACCCATCCCATCGTGTTTGTCGTCAAAAGTTGGGTCGGTGAAGTTTCGGTGAAAAAACCGCCCCCCCCCCCCAACGACTCAACTGACCAAATTGGTCGAAAAGACCAAAGTTGTTCAGAATCATGTGAAACAAACTTCTATCAAGGTTTCAGGTTGAAATTCGTCCAAAAAATTTTTTCGAAAATTTTCACTACGGTGGTCTCGACACTTAGGATTTTTTCATGAAAAAAAAAAATTTTCAAAATGTTGGAATTGAGCTCCGAGACCCATCCCATCGTGTTTGTCGTCAAAAGTTGGGTCGGTGAAGTTTCGGTGAAAAAACCGCCCCCCCCCCCAACGACTCAACTGACCAAATTGGTCGAAAAGACCAAAGTTGTTCAGAATCATGTGAAACAAACTTCTATCAAGGTTTCAGGTTGAAATTCGTCCAAAAAATTTTTTCGAAAATTTTCACTACGGTGGTCTCGACACTTAGGATTTTTTCATGAAAAAAAAAAATTTTTCAAAATGTTGGAATTGAGCTCCGAGACCCATCCCATCGTGTTTGTCGTCAAAAGTTGGGTCGGTGAAGTTTCGGTGAAAAAACCGCCCCCCCCCCCCCAACGACTCAACTGACCAAATTGGTCGAAAAGACCAAAGTTGTTCAGAATCATGTGAAACAAACTTCTATCAAGGTTTCAGGTTGAAATTCGTCCAAAAAATTTTTTCGAAAATTTTCACTACGGTGGTCTCGACACTTAGGATTTTTTCATGAAAAAAAAAAAATTTTTCAAAATGTTGGAATTGAGCTCCGAGACCCATCCCATCGTGTTTGTCGTCAAAAGTTGGGTCGGTGAAGTTTCGGTGAAAAAACCGCCCCCCCCCCCAACGACTCAACTGACCAAATTGGTCGAAAAGACCAAAGTTGTTCAGAATCATGTGAAACAAACTTCTATCAAGGTTTCAGGTTGAAATTCGTCCAAAAAATTTTTTCGAAAATTTTCACTACGGTGGTCTCGACACTTAGGATTTTTTCATGAAAAAAAAAAAAATTTTCAAAATGTTGGAATTGAGCTCCGAGACCCATCCCATCGTGTTTGTCGTCAAAAGTTGGGTCGGTGAAGTTTCGGTGAAAAAACCGCCCCCCCCCCCCAACGACTCAACTGACCAAATTGGTCGAAAAGACCAAAGTTGTTCAGAATCATGTGAAACAAACTTCTATCAAGGTTTCAGGTTGAAATTCGTCCAAAAAATTTTTTCGAAAATTTTCACTACGGTGGTCTCGACACTTAGGATTTTTTCGTGAAAAAAAAAAAAATTTTCAAAATGTTGGAATTGAGCTCCGAGACCCATCCCATCGTGTTTGTCGTCAAAAGTTGGGTCGGTGAAGTTTCGGTGAAAAAACCGCCCCCCCCCCCAACGACTCAACTGACCAAATTGGTCGAAAAGACCAAAGTTGTTCAGAATCATGTGAAACAAACTTCTATCAAGGTTTCAGGTTGAAATTCGTCCAAAAAATTTTTTCGAAAATTTTCACTACGGTGGTCTCGACACTTAGGATTTTTTCATGAAAAAAAAAAAATTTTTCAAAATGTTGGAATTGAGCTCCGAGACCCATCCCATCGTGTTTGTCGTCAAAAGTTGGGTCGGTGAAGTTTCGGTGAAAAAACCGCCCCCCCCCCCCCAACGACTCAACTGACCAAATTGGTCGAAAAGACCAAAGTTGTTCAGAATCATGTGAAACAAACTTCTATCAAGGTTTCAGGTTGAAATTCGTCCAAAAAATTTTTTCGAAAATTTTCACTACGGTGGTCTCGACACTTAGGATTTTTTCATGAAAAAAAAAAAAATTTTCAAAATGTTGGAATTGAGCTCCGAGACCCATCCCATCGTGTTTGTCGTCAAAAGTTGGGTCGGTGAAGTTTCGGTGAAAAAACCGCCCCCCCCCCCAACGACTCAACTGACCAAATTGGTCGAAAAGACCAAAGTTGTTCAGAATCATGTGAAACAAACTTCTATCAAGGTTTCAGGTTGAAATTCGTCCAAAAAATTTTTTCGAAAATTTTCACTACGGTGGTCTCGACACTTAGGATTTTTTCGTGAAAAAAAAAAAATTTTCAAAATGTTGGAATTGAGCTCCGAGACCCATCCCATCGTGTTTGTCGTCAAAAGTTGGGTCGGTGAAGTTTCGGTGAAAAAACCGCCCCCCCCCCCAACGACTCAACTGACCAAATTGGTCGAAAAGACCAAAGTTGTTCAGAATCATGTGAAACAAACTTCTATCAAGGTTTCAGGTTGAAATTCGTCCAAAAAATTTTTTCGAAAATTTTCACTACGGTGGTCTCGACACTTAGGATTTTTTCATGAAAAAAAAAAAAATTTTTCAAAATGTTGGAATTGAGCTCCGAGACCCATCCCATCGTGTTTGTCGTCAAAAGTTGGGTCGGTGAAGTTTCGGTGAAAAAACCGCCCCCCCCCCCAACGACTCAACTGACCAAATTGGTCGAAAAGACCAAAGTTGTTCAGAATCATGTGAAACAAACTTCTATCAAGGTTTCAGGTTGAAATTCGTCCAAAAAATTTTTTCGAAAATTTTCACTACGGTGGTCTCGACACTTAGGATTTTTTCATGAAAAAAAAAAAAAAAATTTTCAAAATGTTGGAATTGAGCTCCGAGACCCATCCCATCGTGTTTGTCGTCAAAAGTTGGGTCGGTGAAGTTTCGGTGAAAAAAACCGCCCCCCCCCCCAACGACTCAACTGACCAAATTGGTCGAAAAGACCAAAGTTGTTCAGAATCATGTGAAACAAACTTCTATCAAGGTTTCAGGTTGAAATTCGTCCAAAAAATTTTTTCGAAAATTTTCACTACGGTGGTCTCGACACTTAGGATTTTTTCATGAAAAAAAAAAAATTTTTCAAAATGTTGGAATTGAGCTCCGAGACCCATCCCATCGTGTTTGTCGTCAAAAGTTGGGTCGGTGAAGTTTCGGTGAAAAAACCGCCCCCCCCCCCAACGACTCAACTGACCAAATTGGTCGAAAAGACCAAAGTTGTTCAGAATCATGTGAAACAAACTTCTATCAAGGTTTCAGGTTGAAATTCGTCCAAAAAATTTTTTCGAAAATTTTCACTACGGTGGTCTCGACACTTAGGATTTTTTCATGAAAAAAAAAAATTTTTCAAAATGTTGGAATTGAGCTCCGAGACCCATCCCATCGTGTTTGTCGTCAAAAGTTGGGTCGGTGAAGTTTCGGTGAAAAAACCGCCCCCCCCCCCCCCAACGACTCAACTGACCAAATTGGTCGAAAAGACCAAAGTTGTTCAGAATCATGTGAAACAAACTTCTATCAAGGTTTCAGGTTGAAATTCGTCCAAAAAATTTTTTCGAAAATTTTCACTACGGTGGTCTCGACACTTAGGATTTTTTCATGAAAAAAAAAAAAAATTTTTTCAAAATGTTGGAATTGAGCTCCGAGACCCATCCCATCGTGTTTGTCGTCAAAAGTTGGGTCGGTGAAGTTTCGGTGAAAAAACCGCCCCCCCCCCCCCCAACGACTCAACTGACCAAATTGGTCGAAAAGACCAAAGTTGTTCAGAATCATGTGAAACAAACTTCTATCAAGGTTTCAGGTTGAAATTCGTCCAAAAAATTTTTTCGAAAATTTTCACTACGGTGGTCTCGACACTTAGGATTTTTTCATGAAAAAAAAAAAATTTTTCAAAATGTTGGAATTGAGCTCCGAGACCCATCCCATCGTGTTTGTCGTCAAAAGTTGGGTCGGTGAAGTTTCGGTGAAAAAACCGCCCCCCCCCCCCCAACGACTCAACTGACCAAATTGGTCGAAAAGACCAAAGTTGTTCAGAATCATGTGAAACAAACTTCTATCAAGGTTTCAGGTTGAAATTCGTCCAAAAAATTTTTTCGAAAATTTTCACTACGGTGGTCTCGACACTTAGGATTTTTTCATGAAAAAAAAAAAAAATTTTCAAAATGTTGGAATTGAGCTCCGAGACCCATCCCATCGTGTTTGTCGTCAAAAGTTGGGTCGGTGAAGTTTCGGTGAAAAAACCGCCCCCCCCCCCAACGACTCAACTGACCAAATTGGTCGAAAAGACCAAAGTTGTTCAGAATCATGTGAAACAAACTTCTATCAAGGTTTCAGGTTGAAATTCGTCCAAAAAATTTTTTCGAAAATTTTCACTACGGTGGTCTCGACACTTAGGATTTTTTCATGAAAAAAAAAAAAATTTTTCAAAATGTTGGAATTGAGCTCCGAGACCCATCCCATCGTGTTTGTCGTCAAAAGTTGGGTCGGTGAAGTTTCGGTGAAAAAACCGCCCCCCCCCCCCCAACGACTCAACTGACCAAATTGGTCGAAAAGACCAAAGTTGTTCAGAATCATGTGAAACAAACTTCTATCAAGGTTTCAGGTTGAAATTCGTCCAAAAAATTTTTTCGAAAATTTTCACTACGGTGGTCTCGACACTTAGGATTTTTTCAAGTCCAAATGTGAAATGTCGCTTTTTTTTTTTTTTGCCAACTTGGACGATGAATTGTGGAGGATTGGAAGTGAATGAAGAGCTCGGGTTTCTTTTAGCGGCAAGACCGCACTTTGTTCTCTAGGATCTCCTCTTTTCAGATGCGTGACAGGCTCCGTTTCCAAATGAGAGCCTGTTAAAAATCGAGTTTTTGTGCATTTTCCAAGATTTTGGAACTTTTTGAAAAAACGACAGAGTTTTTTCATCTCGGCTTCTGG
Organism: Prostheceraeus crozeri; assembly: GCA_907163375.1. Classification (NCBI taxonomy): domain Eukaryota; kingdom Metazoa; phylum Platyhelminthes; order Polycladida; family Euryleptidae; genus Prostheceraeus; species Prostheceraeus crozeri. Next base: position 97,047 of record CAJQUW010010388.1, read on the forward strand.
TCATCGTAGAGGGTCGAGGGATGTCTTAAATGAAAGGGGAGAGCGAGAAAACGTGACACTCAAAATTTGGAGTCAATCGGAGCACTAGAACCGGAGATAGACGGGTTTAAAGTTTTTGGATGATGGGTGTTACGTCATCAGCTGATCGCCACACACTATATAAGCTGGGAACCGAGAGAGACTTGTCATTAAGACGAGAGCGATTGTCAGAGGTAGGTCGTCTCTCTGAGCTCCGATGATAGCTTCGGACATTCCAAATCCCCGGTTTCTGTAAGAAACCGACTTAGAAAATTTCATTGCTGAACTCAGCTAAGGCGTCAGACTTAGAGGTTCGCCAGGAGATGGCCTTCGTCTCCAGGCCATAAAAGACTCCAAAACTTTAAAGGCTTGTAACTTTGCTTCTACAAGTCCGTTTGACTTGATTCAAAAAAGGTTCGGTTGCTATTGACCTGCTCTAAGTGATAGACTACTTATAAAATGTTGTAAGTAGTGCTAAAAAGTTGAAAAATTTAAATTCACTAGTTTTGGAGGTTTTCTGGGGTTTTCGACCCTGCTGAATTCAACTAAGACATTTACAAAGTTGTCAGAGGCGAGCTTCGGCTCGAGACTTGTTTCCTGATGTAAATAACTCCACCGATTTTCATGTCAAAATCGGGGCCCGGATACCAACACAGTGACATGACGCACGCTCTGTCCGCTCGAGGTTGGATTTGTGGGTCGAGGTCTTGGAGTTGGGATAAGATCCCCTCTGAGAAATGCCTGTGACGGATTCATCAGCTTAACTTGTCTTTCCTCTAAGCGAAGTTGTCTTTGTGATAGCACTGGGCGACTATCGATTCTGTCTTTGTATAGCATGGGCCTTCACGACTGATAGCCCAGTAACTGTCGATGTGTTGTCCAAATTTGGTAAAAGCGTCGTTGTCAAGTTAAAAGCATGACTAAATTTAGAAAGACCAAGGCAAGGCTTTGTGTCGGGAGGGTATATAAGTCACTGCTTCTCTCTAGGCTTCACTCCTGTTTCAAGTTGTAAGACGAACGGTGAGTGCTCTGTCGAAGTTTGCTATCAAACTTTGAAATATTTAGAACTTAGGATTATTCTGTCTTAATGCAGATACAGTAATAGCTTCACATAAACGTTTTTATCAAGCTGTGACTTTAGATGAGATCCTTTAACGATCTCCTCTTATGAGCACTAAAATGTGTCTCAATTTAACACATTATTTCTTCTCTTTTCAGTTTGAAAATGACGAAGGAATGCAATAAAAAATTACAAATTTTTAAGTGTAGTTGCGGCATGCCCTTCCGCGGTGACCGTTTCAGGCGCCACGTCTTGGCGAGAGTGACGAAGGGTGAGATGAAGCATGATGATGTGTTGATGGTGATGTATTGTGTGTGGTGTGATGTTCGTTGTAGTGCGTATGATGTCGAGTTTGTGAAGGCTCATGCCAATTGTCCTCTGCGTGTGATTGGGAAGGAAATGATGAGTCAAGTGTTGAGTGGTGAGCGGGGGAGCGCATTTGTTCAAGGCGAACCAGTACGTTCCCCAGTCGTGAATGTGGATTTGGATGATGATGAAGTGGTGAATAAAGTAAAGAGGAAGTTGATTGTCGAGAGTGATGATGATGATGACGATGAGGCTATGGAGAGCGTTGTAACGAAGAAGGGGTGTGTTGAGAGGTTGAGTGATGATGTTGAGCTTGAGCGAGCTGTCGCGTCGATTGAGCCACTGGCAAAGCCACGGGCTCAATCGTCGCCGAGAGATGAGCGTGTGATGCCTAATTGTGTTGTGAGAGTGAGTCAGTCGAGTGTGCCGAGTAAAGTGGTGTTGACGAAGAATGATGCGCTGGCGTATGGGAATGTGAGGAATGAGTGTGACAGGTTGCAGGGAAAGTTGAATGCTGCAAAGTGTACGTTGAAAGAAGTGACTGTGGAAAGGGATCGCTTGAAGAGAGAGTCGGAGGACTTTGCGAGTGTGAAGAGAGAGTTGTTTGAGGCGAGGCAGAAGTTGGTGAATGAGAGAAAGTTGAGGGAGACGCTTGAGTCGAAGTTGGAGAGTTGTGAGAAGTCGGTCTGTCGAGAGCGTGAGTTGAAGGAAGAGGCGATGGAACGAGTGAGAGTGTTGGAGCGTCAGTTGAGTATGCAGTCGGAAGTGTCGCCTGAAACGGTCACCGCCCTTCACATTCCTGTGGTGGGCTATGTCCCGGAGCGGCCATTAATTTATGGAGATGTGACTCCTGATACATCACAAGAATGTTTTAACTGCACGGATGTCCGATGTTATCACATCAAAATACATCACAAGGAGGACATCCGTGTAGATTATAGGAAGCCGCACAAATTTCGTAAGTATTATGACTGGAACATAACATTGTACCATCTTTCTCATTCTTACTTCTTTCATTGCAGGCCAACTGAAAAAGTCATAAGCCCACCACATCCCACGTCCCGAGAACGACCCATGGGCTCTCTTAAGGGCCAACCTTCTAATGCAGCTAAAGCGGTCCCAAGCCCGCCACATATCTACGGATATGGAATGCAGAGGGGAAGAAAAATGATGAATGGAATGAAGGGAGGACATTCATGCGCCACACGCAACACAACAGACTTCTCTCTTCGCTAGTGAACAAGCTCTTGTCAGTGTCATCAGAAACTAACATGTTGTACAAAGGTTTTACTGCAGCACAGGTTGATGTATAGTTAGAAAAGTTTGATCATGATGTTTTATGAAACACACATGTCATAAAATGTAAGCGTTAGTGTAGTCAACTAGTTTTTACTACAACTCATGTTAGAGAAAGTAAAGTCTGATCATCGAAGTTGTATTCGTGAGTGTCATCAGAAAGTGTATCATGGTTTGAAAAAGCAAAGTTAGTGTAGTCAGAAACTTTATCATGTTGTATAAAGGTTTTACTGCTACACAGGTTGATGTATAGTTAGAGAGTTTGATCATTGAAGTTGTATTCGTAAGTCTAATCAGAAAGTGTATCATGTTGTACAAAGGTTTTACTGCAGCACAGGTTGATGTATAGTTAGAAAAGTTTGATCATGATGTTTTATGAAACACACATGTCATAAAATGTAAGCGTTAGTGTAGTCAACTAGTTTTTACTACAACTCATGTTAGAGAAAGTAAAGTCTGATCATCGAAGTTGTATTCGTGAGTGTCATCAGAAAGTGTATCATGGTTTGAAAAAGCAAAGTTAGTGTAGTCAGAAACTTTATCATGTTGTATAAAGGTTTTACTGCTACACAGGTTGATGTATAGTTAGAGAGTTTGATCATTGAAGTTGTATTCGTAAGTCTAATCAGAAAGTGTATCATGTTGTACAAAGGTTTTACTGCAACACAGGTTGATGTATAGTTCGAAAATTTGATCATGGCGTTTTATGAAACACAAGTGTTATGAAATGTAGGCGTTAGTGTAGTCAAATAATATTACCGCGACACACGTTTGTGAAAATAATGTTTGATCATTGACGTTGTATGACTGACCGAACTCATCACAGCACTAGAAAGTTTTATCGAAAAGGTTTTACTGCACAGTGTAGATTGTCTTGTAACTTACTTTCACAGCACTAGAAAGTTTTATCGAAAAGGTTTTACTGCACAGTGTAGATTGTCTTGTAACTTACTTTCACAGTGTTAGAAAGTTTTATCGAAAAGGTTTTACTGCACAGTGTAGATTGTCTTGTAACTTACTTTCACAGTGTTAGAAAGTTTTATTGGTGACAGTTGGCAAATGTTTCCCTATTAGAAAATTCAAACTCCATGACTGTTAGATTCGCTTCATCAGGTTTACTAAAAGCAGTTTTCTACTGCAATGAGAGTTTAGAATGTTATATGAAAACAGTGTTCACCACAGCACTAGAATGTTTTTATCCTTAGTTGAGATCCGGACTGCAGTGTGTAAAATGTTTTATGTGACAGTCTTTTCACAAACGGTGAAGTGTAAATACAGAGTGAATCCATCTGTTAGGTGGTCATTAACTTTGGATGTGAAGTAAAGCGAATCTGTGTACAGAATGAATTGAATATTAGACAACGCCTGCAAGTTTTTGACGACTTGAGTGGTTGACATCAAATCTAAGTTTAACATGTTGGATATAAAAGTGAGATGGATAGGAATAAGTGTTGAATGTTTTATAAAACCAGATGTTGTCACACACGTTGAGTGTAATTCCATGACATTGAATCGCGTGGGTTGTAAAGTCCATCATCCAAGGCTAGGCTCCTCTACGGTTGGATTTAGGGTTTTATATTACATGCGTTAACCGTTCGTGTAGAATATGTGAAGCACATGTTCGCATAAATGCAAATGTTGAAATAAGTTTTGTAAGAAGTCTTTGACAGGTTGTTGTGAAACTTAGCGAACGTTGAAAAAAGTTTTATGAAATGTTTCTGCAGTCACACTCGTTAGCGTACCAGCTTTACTAAATGTGTTGTTTGCCTTTATCAAATTGAATGTGTGTGTGTTTTGTAAATAAAGACAGACAGCGTGTTTGCACTCTGCATCGACAGCATACAAGTATAGACATAACAACTTGTTGTTAGTCGAATGCATATGAGATAGGAAACATTATGTGTGAGATAAAAATCAACCTGCTAGATGAAGTGAAACACAAAAGTGTCACAACTAGTTTACGGGAAATAAAGGAGAACTGTGACAACGTTTACACTCATCATAGACAGATGAACATACAAATCTGACATTCAAATGAAAGTCGTAAACATGAACTGCGGTGTAAGAAACTTTATGTCAACAACTTTATGTTGGTAAAACTTTCATAGATTGCAGGCGTGTTGAAAGCTGATATAAAGACCTGTAGAAACGCATAAGTCTTAGTTCAACGACTCGACCCTTGAACTCACACAATGAACACGTCTGTGTAGAAAACTCATTGGTAGGAAACAGTATTTTCTGTGCGAATGCAGACGATGTAAACATGACATTTAACATGGCTTGCAATAGTCAACATGCTGCCAATCAAAATGTTTATCATAAAACCTATCAGTGAAAAAAAAAACCCCTCCTGTGCCCACAAAGAATCATAAGTGCTCTCTGACGCCTGTCTGTCGCACTAGCCCCTCAGCAGATAGAGTAGAACACAAAGATGAATGACAGCGCAGCCGGTGGGCGATCGTCTGTCGCGCTAGCCCCTCAGCAGATAGAGTAGAACACAAAGATGTTTGCTCTCTCTCTGGCGCCCGTCTGTCACATGAAACAGAGAGCTATCGCATCTGTCCCAGGATGCAGGAACGTGTCGTAGCACCTGGCTGATTCCCACACAGCTCATTGCTATCGCACCGGAGAGATTATCGTGGGCGGCTGAAAGGATTCTCACGTTGACAATTCGTTATTGTACACTCCGCGCGCGCGCAAGAAACCATTTGCTGTTAAAGCATGGACACTGCCGATTTGTTTAATTCTTCAATGTCTTGCTAGCCAGTTACAAAAATGTGTGAGAAATATAAGGGAGACGTTCACACTCATTCATCAATTACAAGTCGTTTGAAGCAATGTCTTTCGATATCGCTTTCTTTGACATGAGTCGAACCCTTGAGCTCCGCTGTGGATGCAGGGTGAAGATGGGGAAAGTCTTTCTCCTGGCTGCTTTGCAGGCAGAGAAAGGCGAAGCAATTCGCTGCCCCGTCCATCTTATTCCACATGAGCTTGTGGAGAACCCTTTATTTAGGGATATGGCGCTAGAATATCTGGCGCTGCTGAGAATTCAGCGTCCGGAATACTTCGAGTAATCGAAGTATTCCATCGGTCCTTCCGAGGGCCCGGTCACCAATTCGTTGGAGGCCACCCTATTAACAAAGAAAAGTTACAGACTGTGCCACACACAAACACTGGATTCAAGGATCTCTATCTTTCTTAGAAAATGAAGAAGCTCTTATTAAATTCATCTGATGAGAACTCAACTTCATGACAAGGTGTCCAACACACATCTTCAAAGGTCTAACTGCCATGAAATCATCATGTTTAAAGTTTTAAGGCCCCTATGATAAGTAGCAAGGATCTTTTACATGATGTAAAATATAAACGTGTGTAGAGAGAGCTTTTGACCTGAAGTCATGAATTTATTTCTTCACTACCCCTCAAATGGAAAGAGTAAGGGTGGTGGAAGAATCATCAGAGCAACATGTTGTATAGTAATGCAGGCAATGACAGCCACGGTTGGACTTAGAGATTTAGCGTTTTATATAACATACATCAATGATAACTGTTGTTGTAGAGTGCATACATGCATTTACTAACTTAGCCATTGGTGAATGACACAGCTAAATTGCTAAAGTCCATCATCTAAGGGGTAGGGTTACCTACCGTTGGATTTAGGGACTTAGTCATTTGGATAATACAAATGAACGATCTCTTTTAGTATAGAATACGTGATGCATATGTTCGCTTTATAAAATGACTTTGAAGGCAAGACTTAATTCTCATGGTGAAAAGACAGATTTCATATCGTTGATGAGAGATAGTTGCATGCTCATTATGTTATACACTTTACATTTGATGTGGTCAGCTGAAAGGTGATTGATACATGTTCAATAGAAGAGTTGTATGTATCTTAGTGATTGGAATCATAAGTGTGTAAAGAGTTGATGAGGAAAGTGTTAGAATACATGGTAGGGATTGTGTTGAGACCACTGCAGTAACATTCTGGGAATAATTAAAGTGAAGAGTTGTGTTACATGAAATGAGTGATGCAAGATTAGCCCACATTGAAATGAATTGGTAGTGTAACAAACAAGCTGTGTGGGATTCAGCATATGTTTGAAGACAAGCGCTGTTAAAGGGTTTTGAGATGATGTGAATTTTATCACATCATGTTCATGGATGTAACAGAATGAATGTCTCTACTGGTTGAGTGTATAAGATAGAACACATATCATAGTTGTTGTATGTAAATTAGAGGTTCATATTCGATGAAAGCAAAGATTGAGATTGCAAAGTTTAATGAATAGGTAGTGTGATTAACTGTTTGAATCAGTGACATAGTTAAAAGAAACAACAATAGCATATCCAGACAGTATCATATAGCATCAGGGCATTTGGTTTATTGATGTAAAAGTTAGATAGAAGCAACTTGTTGATGCAGCATGACACCATGAGTGCGAAAGCAGGAATAACATGCTATGACTGGAGCATCCGTTGAAATTGATTGTATGTCAACTGTACATGAAAAGTTATTTCCAAAAGCTTGACATGGACACATTAAGAGTTAAGTCACTGCAAGCCTTTCATATTGATGAGCATGTAGTCACACATGATAGAAAAATTACTAATGTCATACATGTGGGAATCAGTGCATGTTTAGAGTCAGGTACTGCTAGTTGTTTCATGATAGTATTTGATATCGAAGATTTAATGTAATGTATCACATGTCAATAGATTTCAGGTGTAATAGATTAAATGTTGTTGCAGGTTTTGAGTGTATAGGATAGAAGAAATGAAATGAATTGTAAGTGTAACAAAAAAGCTGTGTGGGTTTCAATAACGTATCATGTACATGCTGTGTCGTTTTCTTGTCGTTTCAAAAGAGTGGATTGACTAAGGAAATAAAGTTACAACCATTTTACTGTTTGTAAAGTTAGAAATAAAGTTGATGATTGTAAAGTTAGAAATAAAGTTATCACCATGCCGCTGTTTGTAAGATAGGTGAAATATAAATGAAGTCAGATTCACTTCACTGTTTGCAACGTTAAAAATAAAGTTGATGTTTGTAAAGTTTGAAATCATGTTAGAATCCTTTCAGTGTTTGTAAGATAGGTGAAATGTAAATGAAGTTATAATCACTTCACTGTTTGCAACGTTAAAAATAAAGTTGACGTTTGTAAAGTTAGAAATAAAGTTGATGAATGTAAAGTTAGGAATAATATCAGAATCATTTCAGTGTTTGCAAGATAGGTAAAGTATATAATAGTGTCACAAGCATTTCACTGTTTGTAACGTTAGAAATAAATTTGATGTTTGTTAAGTTTGAAATCATGTTAGAATCCTTTCAGTGTTTGTAAAGTTAGAGATAATGGGTTTAATAAGTACGTTAGAGAGTTGACTGTACTGAGATCTAAGGATTAGGTCACATTAGAATTCAAGTGATTGAATGTCATCTTAATGAAGATAGAAATGTGTTTGTGGCTGCATGTGGTGCAAGAGTGTCCTCCCATTTCATTCCATTCATCAATTTTCTTCCCCTCTGCATTCCATATCCGTAGATATGTGGCGGGCTTGGGACCGCTTTAGCTGCATTAGAAGGAAGTTCTTATAAGAACTCATGATGCATTCACGAGGAAATGTGGTGAAACAGTGTGCTGTATGTGCGCATGATGATTTTATGAACTAAAGAACGCCCATCACTCACTCCATCACTGAAAGAAAACATGAACGAGTTGAGATGACAGCCATTCGCATGCATGTGTAAAACTCTTACTTCATCATCCGATATCACAATGACATCTTCACTCGCTTCCACTTCCTCACTTTCTATGTTATCACTTTCCGAGTCCTCACTCCACATCATCTCCTCTCTTTCCATGTTATCACTTTCGACCGTCTCGCTCTCGCTGGTTGCCATCTCGGCCTCGCTCCCCACCGTCTCGCTCTCACTCGGAGATTCCTGCAGATCCATCATCGAGGATTCGGGTGGAGGTATGACGTTCGATTCATCGAACAAGGAATAGTATTTCATAAAATGAAATACTATATCCTCACTCTCATCGGAGAGAAACGTTTCACCCATATAAGTAATCCTATATGGGGTAACTTGAGCAGTTGGCTTCTCGGACATGATTATGATAGTAAAATGCACGAGACTCTGCTTTATATGAGAATGATACAGCCTTTGAAATGTCTGGTTCGCGCAATCAAATCGCTCTAAGCTTATGGTTGGTGGACGAAAAGGGAAGTCATATTTTCATTGACTGCAATCCTCAACCACTCAACAAACTTAGATGCATTTATCGCGTGAATCTCCCTTCCGGTGCGATAGCAATGAGCTGTGTGGGAATCAGCCAGGTGCTACGACACGTTCCTGCATCCTGGGACAGATGCGATAGCTCTCTGTTTCATGTGACAGACGGGCGCCAGAGAGAGAGCAAACATCTTTGTGTTCTACTCTATCTGCTGAGGGGCTAGCGCGACAGACGATCGCCCACCGGCTGCGCTGTCATTCATCTTTGTGTTCTACTCTATCTGCTGAGGGGCTAGTGCGACAGACAGGCGTCAGAGAGCACTTATGATTCTTTGTGGGCACAGGAGGGGTTTTTTTTTTCACTGATAGGTTTTATGATAAACATTTTGATTGGCAGCATGTTGACTATTGCAAGCCATGTTAAATGTCATGTTTACATCGTCTGCATTCGCACAGAAAATACTGTTTCCTACCAATGAGTTTTCTACACAGACGTGTTCATTGTGTGAGTTCAAGGGTCGAGTCGTTGAACTAAGACTTATGCGTTTCTACAGGTCTTTATATCAGCTTTCAACACGCCTGCAATCTATGAAAGTTTTACCAACATAAAGTTGTTGACATAAAGTTTCTTACACCGCAGTTCATGTTTACGACTTTCATTTGAATGTCAGATTTGTATGTTCATCTGTCTATGATGAGTGTAAACGTTGTCACAGTTCTCCTTTATTTCCCGTAAACTAGTTGTGACACTTTTGTGTTTCACTTCATCTAGCAGGTTGATTTTTATCTCACACATAATGTTTCCTATCTCATATGCATTCGACTAACAACAAGTTGTTATGTCTATACTTGTATGCTGTCGATGCAGAGTGCAAACACGCTGTCTGTCTTTATTTACAAAACACACACACATTCAATTTGATAAAGGCAAACAACACATTTAGTAAAGCTGGTACGCTAACGAGTGTGACTGCAGAAACATTTCATAAAACTTTTTTCAACGTTCGCTAAGTTTCACAACAACCTGTCAAAGACTTCTTACAAAACTTATTTCAACATTTGCATTTATGCGAACATGTGCTTCACATATTCTACACGAACGGTTAACGCATGTAATATAAAACCCTAAATCCAACCGTAGAGGAGCCTAGCCTTGGATGATGGACTTTACAACCCACGCGATTCAATGTCATGGAATTACACTCAACGTGTGTGACAACATCTGGTTTTATAAAACATTCAACACTTATTCCTATCCATCTCACTTTTATATCCAACATGTTAAACTTAGATTTGATGTCAACCACTCAAGTCGTCAAAAACTTGCAGGCGTTGTCTAATATTCAATTCATTCTGTACACAGATTCGCTTTACTTCACATCCAAAGTTAATGACCACCTAACAGATGGATTCACTCTGTATTTACACTTCACCGTTTGTGAAAAGACTGTCACATAAAACATTTTACACACTGCAGTCCGGATCTCAACTAAGGATAAAAACATTCTAGTGCTGTGGTGAACACTGTTTTCATATAACATTCTAAACTCTCATTGCAGTAGAAAACTGCTTTTAGTAAACCTGATGAAGCGAATCTAACAGTCATGGAGTTTGAATTTTCTAATAGGGAAACATTTGCCAACTGTCACCAATAAAACTTTCTAACACTGTGAAAGTAAGTTACAAGACAATCTACACTGTGCAGTAAAACCTTTTCGATAAAACTTTCTAACACTGTGAAAGTAAGTTACAAGACAATCTACACTGTGCAGTAAAACCTTTTCGATAAAACTTTCTAGTGCTGTGAAAGTAAGTTACAAGACAATCTACACTGTGCAGTAAAACCTTTTCGATAAAACTTTCTAGTGCTGTGATGAGTTCGGTCAGTCATACAACGTCAATGATCAAACATTATTTTCACAAACGTGTGTCGCGGTAATATTATTTGACTACACTAACGCCTACATTTCATAACACTTGTGTTTCATAAAACGCCATGATCAAATTTTCGAACTATACATCAACCTGTGTTGCAGTAAAACCTTTGTACAACATGATACACTTTCTGATTAGACTTACGAATACAACTTCAATGATCAAACTCTCTAACTATACATCAACCTGTGTAGCAGTAAAACCTTTATACAACATGATAAAGTTTCTGACTACACTAACTTTGCAAAAAACATGATACACTTTCTGATGACACTCACGAATACAACTTCGATGATCAGACTTTACTTTCTCTAACATGAGTTGTAGTAAAAACTAGTTGACTACACTAACGCTTACATTTTATGACATGTGTGTTTCATAAAACATCATGATCAAACTTTTCTAACTATACATCAACCTGTGCTGCAGTAAAACCTTTGTACAACATGATACACTTTCTGATTAGACTTACGAATACAACTTCAATGATCAAACTCTCTAACTATACATCAACCTGTGTAGCAGTAAAACCTTTATACAACATGATAAAGTTTCTGACTACACTAACTTTGCTTTTTCAAACCATGATACACTTTCTGATGACACTCACGAATACAACTTCGATGATCAGACTTTACTTTCTCTAACATGAGTTGTAGTAAAAACTAGTTGACTACACTAACGCTTACATTTTATGACATGTGTGTTTCATAAAACATCATGATCAAACTTTTCTAACTATACATCAACCTGTGCTGCAGTAAAACCTTTGTACAACATGTTAGTTTCTGATGACACTGACAAGAGCTTGTTCACTAGCGAAGAGAGAAGTCTGTTGTGTTGCGTGTGGCGCATGAATGTCCTCCCTTCATTCCATTCATCATTTTTCTTCCCCTCTGCATTCCATATCCGTAGATATGTGGCGGGCTTGGGACCGCTTTAGCTGCATTAGAAGGTTGGCCCTTAAGAGAGCCCATGGGTCGTTCTCGGGACGTGGGATGTGGTGGGCTTATGACTTTTTCAGTTGGCCTGCAATGAAAGAAGTAAGAATGAGAAAGATGGTACAATGTTATGTTCCAGTCATAATACTTACGAAATTTGTGCGGCTTCCTATAATCTACACGGATGTCCTCCTTGTGATGTATTTTGATGTGATAACATCGGACATCCGTGCAGTTAAAACATTCTTGCGATGTATCAGGAGTCACATCTCCATAAATTAATGGCCGCTCCGGGACATAGCCCACCACAGGAATGTGAAGGGCGGTGACCGTTTCAGGCGACACTTCCGACTGCATACTCAACTGACGCTCCAACACTCTCACTCGTTCCATCGCCTCTTCCTTCAACTCACGCTCTCGACAGACCGACTTCTCACAACTCTCCAACTTCGACTCAAGCGTCTCCCTCAACTTTCTCTCATTCACCAACTTCTGCCTCGCCTCAAACAACTCTCTCTTCACACTCGCAAAGTCCTCCGACTCTCTCTTCAAGCGATCCCTTTCCACAGTCACTTCTTTCAACGTACACTTTGCAGCATTCAACTTTCCCTGCAACCTGTCACACTCATTCCTCACATTCCCATACGCCAGCGCATCATTCTTCGTCAACACCACTTTACTCGGCACACTCGACTGACTCACTCTCACAACACAATTAGGCATCACACGCTCATCTCTCGGCGACGATTGAGCCCGTGGCTTTGCCAGTGGCTCAATCGACGCGACAGCTCGCTCAAGCTCAACATCATCACTCAACCTCTCAACACACCCCTTCTTCGTTACAACGCTCTCCATAGCCTCATCGTCATCATCATCATCACTCTCAACAATCAACTTCCTCTTTACTTTATTCACCACTTCATCATCATCCAAATCCACATTCACGACTGGGGAACGTACTGGTTCGCCTTGAACAAATGCGCTCCCCCGCTCACCACTCAACACTTGACTCATCATTTCCTTCCCAATCACACGCAGAGGACAATTGGCATGAGCCTTCACAAACTCGACATCATACGCACTACAACGAACATCACACCACACACAATACATCACCATCAACACATCATCATGCTTCATCTCACCCTTCGTCACTCTCGCCAAGACGTGGCGCCTGAAACGGTCACCGCGGAAGGGCATGCCGCAACTACACTTAAAAATTTGTAATTTTTTATTGCATTCCTTCGTCATTTTCAAACTGAAAAGAGAAGAAATAATGTGTTAAATTGAGACACATTTTAGTGCTCATAAGAGGAGATCGTTAAAGGATCTCATCTAAAGTCACAGCTTGATAAAAACGTTTATGTGAAGCTATTACTGTATCTGCATTAAGACAGAATAATCCTAAGTTCTAAATATTTCAAAGTTTGATAGCAAACTTCGACAGAGCACTCACCGTTCGTCTTACAACTTGAAACAGGAGTGAAGCCTAGAGAGAAGCAGTGACTTATATACCCTCCCGACACAAAGCCTTGCCTTGGTCTTTCTAAATTTAGTCATGCTTTTAACTTGACAACGACGCTTTTACCAAATTTGGACAACACATCGACAGTTACTGGGCTATCAGTCGTGAAGGCCCATGCTATACAAAGACAGAATCGATAGTCGCCCAGTGCTATCACAAAGACAACTTCGCTTAGAGGAAAGACAAGTTAAGCTGATGAATCCGTCACAGGCATTTCTCAGAGGGGATCTTATCCCAACTCCAAGACCTCGACCCACAAATCCAACCTCGAGCGGACAGAGCGTGCGTCATGTCACTGTGTTGGTATCCGGGCCCCGATTTTGACATGAAAATCGGTGGAGTTATTTACATCAGGAAACAAGTCTCGAGCCGAAGCTCGCCTCTGACAACTTTGTAAATGTCTTAGTTGAATTCAGCAGGGTCGAAAACCCCAGAAAACCTCCAAAACTAGTGAATTTAAATTTTTCAACTTTTTAGCACTACTTACAACATTTTATAAGTAGTCTATCACTTAGAGCAGGTCAATAGCAACCGAACCTTTTTTGAATCAAGTCAAACGGACTTGTAGAAGCAAAGTTACAAGCCTTTAAAGTTTTGGAGTCTTTTATGGCCTGGAGACGAAGGCCATCTCCTGGCGAACCTCTAAGTCTGACGCCTTAGCTGAGTTCAGCAATGAAATTTTCTAAGTCGGTTTCTTACAGAAACCGGGGATTTGGAATGTCCGAAGCTATCATCGGAGCTCAGAGAGACGACCTACCTCTGACAATCGCTCTCGTCTTAATGACAAGTCTCTCTCGGTTCCCAGCTTATATAGTGTGTGGCGATCAGCTGATGACGTAACACCCATCATCCAAAAACTTTAAACCCGTCTATCTCCGGTTCTAGTGCTCCGATTGACTCCAAATTTTGAGTGTCACGTTTTCTCGCTCTCCCCTTTCATTTAAGACATCCCTCGACCCTCTACGATGACCAGAAGCCGAGATGAAAAAACTCTGTCGTTTTTTCAAAAAGTTCCAAAATCTTGGAAAATGCACAAAAACTCGATTTTTAACAGGCTCTCATTTGGAAACGGAGCCTGTCACGCATCTGAAAAGAGGAGATCCTAGAGAACAAAGTGCGGTCTTGCCGCTAAAAGAAACCCGAGCTCTTCATTCACTTCCAATCCTCCACAATTCATCGTCCAAGTTGGCAAAAAAAAAAAAAGCGACATTTCACATTTGGACTTGAAAAAATCCTAAGTGTCGAGACCACCGTAGTGAAAATTTTCGAAAAAATTTTTTGGACGAATTTCAACCTGAAACCTTGATAGAAGTTTGTTTCACATGATTCTGAACAACTTTGGTCTTTTCGACCAATTTGGTCAGTTGAGTCGTTGGGGGGGGGGGGGGCGGTTTTTTCACCGACACTTCACCGACCCAACTTTTGACGACAAACACGATGGGATGGGTCTCGGAGCTCCATTCCAACATTTTGAAATTTTTTTTTTTTTTTTCATGAAAAAATCCTAAGTGTCGAGACCACCGTAGTGAAAATTTTCGAAAAAATTTTTTGGACGAATTTCAACCTGAAACCTTGATAGAAGTTTGTTTCACATGATTCTGAACAACTTTGGTCTTTTCAACCAATTTGGTCAGTTGAGTCGTTGGGGGGGGGGGGCGGTTTTCTCCTCACGGACCCATTCCTCCCAGCACATCCTTGGCCAACTCCTTGGCATGATGACGCCGCCCTTTCACATTTTGTCCTTGCGGACGCCTGATGACTCAGCCTTTCACATTTTGTCCTTGCGGCCGCCTGATGACTCAGCATTTCACATTTTGTCCTTGATTTTGGAATGTGCTTACTACTGCTAGTAGAAACGTGTTTAGGCGTCTGTCATTTCGAAACATAGCTTGTACTATCAATACGAATATCAAATTATTACTGGTAGGCTATTTGCTACATCAGCGTGCATTCACATCAGTAATCTTTTAAAAAGTCTCTGTATATTGCGGGTCACGGGTCTGAGCCTTTTGTTGCTGATCCGGGAAAGCCCCGTGGGTCTGGGGATTACGGGTCTGGAAATTTGAAACTATGCGGGTCACGGGTCACACTACCTCACCCGTTTCCATCTCTGCTCGGTAGTATAAAATAGACATACATTTCAGATAATGAAGAAATACTATGTTGAAAACACCCTTCACTTTTGAGACTTTGTAGAGGAACAGCAAAACCAAGTACGTGTCCGTATTTGGTTTTGCTGTTCCTCTACAAAATACTATGTTATGAGTAGTTTGATGCTTAAATTAGAATACTCCGTTTTACAGCATTTCAAAAACCATGGTTTTTAAACCATACTATCTCCTCATTACCTACATCGCAGTCAACCGAAAACTGGAATTTATGCCCCTACAAGCACATCAGGAGAAAGATTGAACGGTTGAATCATAGGGCCTAATAGCAAATGATATTCTTTTTCAAAGATGCTAAGTAAAGTAAATAAAAGAGATAAGTGAAAATTAATGATTTGTGATATCTCACTTTCCTCATAATTTTTTCCAAATAGTATTTTGCCCATAGATTTTCAAGATTAGTTTTATGTTGATTAATGGAGTCAATATGAATCTCCATGACAAAAATTAACACAGACGAATGTATATACTACTAAATTTCATTTTAGTACAAACTTTTAACCTGCAAATTCTGAAAATAGAGAGAATATTTTTATGTTGATGCGCTGTTCTCTTTCGCTTCAATGCAAGAGGCCAAAGGAAAATACATTAATATGTTCCCGTATTCCTTTATACCAGTATCAGCATCCGAAATGCTTGCACAAACGTTGAGCTTTGTCCAATAGTTATTTAAAAACTATGGGGTTAAAATGCGCATATGCATGCACATGTAGGCTGCTCTTAGTAGGCATACTGTCAATTAAAAACATCTCAATGTCATATGAATACCATTTCTAAACACTTTAATTGCGCTAATAAAGGAAATTAATAATTTTCTGATGAAAGCAGCAAATTCAACATTTACATGCGCAAACGAACAGAACAAGTTTATGTACAGTCGAGTGGATGTCACAGAGTGGATTCGATTAGAAATCAGTCAATTCGATCTCTCCATTAATAAAGTTAAGAATCTCAAGTTCTGATTCGTCGAGATTTGGACAATGCACAGTAGCATCAACAGCGATCAACAGGATCTCTATATTATTATCAATAATCTGTGGAACCGCTGTGACTTGGGTGCAGCCAGAACGAATTTCTGCAGGGAACGAGGCCGAAGGTGAGACTTTCACAGAATGATGTACATCCTCTGAATACTACGAATCTCCACGTCTGCCGACGTCTAGTGAGTTACTTTTCTTGTCACATAGGATCAAAGAAAAACACATGTAAATCCAATGGGATGCAGATTGCAGCTTTTGGTTAAAATGAAATTTTTTATGCTTTCCCTTATCAAGTGGAAAGTATTAAGTCTAGAGTCATAATTTTTGACATGAATTGTCTTCATGTCATTTCCTATGATGTGCACGTGCTGTTATCATGCTTCTGATCGGCAATGTATGTGAGAATGTGGTTGAATGTGGATAAAGTTGCTCAAAATGTTTGCCGACATTAAGAGGCTCTCCAGATCTAAATGTGTTTAGCTTTATAGAGAGTGGTGCATGAGCATGAAGGGAAGTGACCTGAAGACATTCAATGCCAAAAATTATGACTCTCGGCGTAGTATTTTTCATTTAAACAGAGAAAAGATAGAAAATTTCATTTTAGCTAATAACTTCAATCTGCATCCCATTGGAACTACATGTGCTTTTCTTTGATCCTGTCTGACAAGAAGAGGAACTCACTAGAACTCGGCATACGCACCGATTCATAGTATGCAGAGGATGTACATCACTCTGTGAAATTCTCATTTTCGGCCTCGTTCCCTGCAGAAACTCGCTCTGGCTGCCGGACTATATGTTCTAGCTCCTGCCACCTCTAACCTGCTGAATGATGACTACAGGCGCAATGACGTTTCATCGTTAATTTCAAATTATGTAAAGAATTTTACATCGGCAAAAGTAGTCACCCTTTTTATTTGCGTTGTCAACATCGCACTAGCCCTTTTCGTTCACTGAAACTCAGTCGACAGAAATTTGCCGATTCAATATTGAGTTAAATGACATGAAAACCTACACAACATTCAGTCAATTCTTTTGGCTAGACTTTCCGGACAGGCTATGAACAATATATTGCCAACATGTAATAGCCTGTGGTTGACACATAGGTGGGTTTGACATGTGAATATGTTAAATATTAGTCTACAACGCTATCAGATGGCGCTGTAACTCGAGAAGACAGCAAGGCAGTATGGAGAAGAATTAGGTCTAGGGAATCATGATAGAAAAAACCAATGACGCTAAACAGAACGAAGTCCCATAATTTTATAGCCGTATAAATGCAAGAACTCTCATGACAAATTTCCATGGAACCTGTATTAAGAGGAGTTAAAATCTCTTAATACTCGTAATTAAATCTGTTATTTACCGATAAAGAATAGCAAAAACCAATCAACTCAAGAGAGAATCATTGCTCACAGGATCTATAGAAAAGTGTACTAGTCATCCCCACTATTTAACTGTTTCAAAGATCAAGAAGCAAGTAATTTAATGAAGGCAGTCAATGCTAGGAAAATATGTGGTAAAGTCTAGTAGGCTAGGCCTGTTGGCATCATAGGGGAGGGTGGGGGCATACTGAACATGTTTTTGAACTTTTCTCCACAGTTTATACTAAATCGAATGAACCAAAATCAAGCTCGGATGAAAAGTTAAGGGCATTTTAAGTAAAGTCTGAGTTGTTGGACGTTTCTGTGACATTTCATCTCCTCACAATTCGAATTTTAAATTTTTTGCTGAAGTAGTTCAATGTGACCTATGTGTGGGACACATTGAACATCCTTTATTTAAGTTTCTCTATTGTTCAATTTTATTAGATTTTATGTATCAGATCTATAGCTTCAGTTCATAGATTATCAAAATCAAACAACAAAATTCATAGTTTGAGATTGTTATTGGCAAAAATGATGGCATGTGCTTGACAAGAAAAAATACATGTAGGCACTATGTTAATTTCTGAAAGAAAAATGTTCATAGACCATCATTGTTCTCAGATCAATAGCATTAATCATGATAGAAGAGTCTTGGATAGGAGCATTAATGCTCAATGTATTGATGCACAATATTAAATTTATTGTGACCAAAGCATGCCTTTAGGTATTGCGTATTACATGTATTATAAGACTCGAGTAGACCTAAGCCAAAAAGCTGAGAAATCATCAAAAACCAAAACAAGAAACATTAGCAGTTCATTTTGTTTGACCATGCAACTTCGCCATGCTATCCTGGTGTTTTGTTCTCGAAAAGAGCTTTAGTGCACATTGACAAATACCGCCGTAACTATTGCAGTATTTCCAAAAAGTCAATTAGGTAGCGTTGCATGTCCACTTTTGTATACTAAGTAACATATTAGACGGCACTTTCGCGACCTCTCATCATGAGGAGAGCGATTGTCATGACAATAAGACGGGCATGCACAATTGATTATAACAGCTGGCAAGATGTCAAGTTACTGTCATCAAACCATCGATGAAAAGATGGACAGAAAATGAACGCTATGGACTGACTGTCACCAAATTGAGAGCGCATGAAAGTTAAGTTTAAAATAGATAACAAGAGGAAAACTTGGGAAAATGCAAATAAGAGTAGGCCAGAAGCAACCAGGCCTTAACGAAAAAGGGATAAACACTAGTCAGAGAAAGAACATTCAATTGAACACAAATAACACACATGACTGGATGGTGCACACGATATGCACAGACAAAAATGGGTAAGGAAAAATAACACCTAGAAACAATTTAGACACCAAAATACGAAGAAAAACATTACAACCAAACGATTTCAGGCGGTGATACTTGTATGTCTACATAAAACCGTGTACAGATCCTCTAGACGGAACTGAGATATGTCTACTGCAACACATAGACACAGAAACTGCAGCTGAAATATGACGTAACTTTCAATACATTGTCGCCTCGAAAAGGAAGGTGCAAAAACATTCTCTTACAGACTGGGCCAAAACCACAGGATCAGCAGTACATAGGCACTGTACTGATCAAAAAGCTATAGCCAGGATACAAGTTGATCCTAATGTGAAAGCTCCTACTCCAGCATCAAGAGTCGAAGGAGAATGCAGACGACATATCCAATCAAAAAGGCACTTCGCGTAATTTACCTATTAATGCGAGGAACAAGGCTGTGGCAGAGGATTTAAGATCCACTTTATGAATGTTTACGAAAACTGGTGAACAAGACACCAGCAACTTCCGTCAATGCAGTTGATTAAACACACATTGACCGCTGATTCAGATATACACTGTAGTCGGAAGCCAGAAAGAGTTTCTGCAGGGAACGAGGTCGAAAATGAGACTTTCACAGAATGATGTGCACATTATGGCTATTGCAAATCTGAACGTTTGCCGATGTTTATACATGGCCGGTTCCTCTTGTCAGACAGCATTAAGGAAAACACATGTAAATCCAATGGGAAGCAGATTGCCGTCTTCTGTAAATTTGAGATTTTCTATGTAATCTCGGATTAAGTCTGGACTCACAAATTTTGGCATGGAATATCAACAAGTCACAAGCTCATGTGCACACTATACATGCACGCTTTTATATGAAGGTAAACACATTAGCAAGCCTACTTATGTCGGCAAACACAACATTCTGACCAGCTTTAGCCACATTGATTTGACCCATCAGAAGCCTGATAACAACACATACACAGAACATTACTGTATACAGGTAATGACCTGAAGATATTTCATGCCAAAAGTTTATTGCTCGAGATTTAGTGTTTTTCACTTAAACAGAGAAAACATAAAACATCTCATTATTGCAGAAAACCTAAATCTGCTTTCCACTAGATTTGCGAGTTTTCTTTGATTCTGTCTGACAAAAAGATGAATCAGGTAGACCTCAACAGACGCACAGATTCGTAGAGTAGGTTCTCATTCGGTGCACATCATTTTATGGAAGTCTCAGCTTCGGCCGCGTTCCTTAAAGAAACTCGTTCTGACTGCCAATTACGAAGCTTTTATGTCATAATGATGTCGCTTATAGATGCAAGGTTTCTGCTTTATTGTCGCACAAACTTCTTCCATCCTCTTGCGTTTCCCATATCGAAGCTTTGGTCAGTATAGAGAACCAGTTTGCACAAACCAGACGCATCATGATGATAGAAAGCTACGCACCAGTTGTATGCTTCTCTCGAACATTCTGCAGCACATTCTATCTGCTCCTTTCTTGGCACGTCACGAAAACAGCCTCCCTCTCCGGCATATTCTCGCCAATCAGATTTTATTGCAATTGGAACTCTTTTAAACTCATGTGAGCGGAAAGTTGCCCATGTTTGGTTGAATCCATCTCTTGGTTGGGACATGGCGGTTGCCCTCCACTCTGCAAAACGTGGTTTAACAGTTAGATCTCCAAATAGACCCCAATTGAATAATTGGACACCGTAATCATAAAACCCTCTTTTTGGACGTTTCCAGGTTCACCAGGATTCCAAGCAAGTAGCTTTGAACTTGGTGTTGTTTTACCATTTGTCCATCTCCAACCATCTCGGTCATTCATTCGCTCATCGAGTGCATCCGTCAGTCCGATGTAGTAGTGACCGACTCCCAAGTTCTTATTGTTCAAAAGTATGGTATTGTTACCGGTTACCAGTTCTCCGTTTACTTTACCACAGAAGCGTTGAGAGTCGCACCAGCTCATTTTCTTGAAACTTTCATCCCAAAATAAACAGACTCCGAAAGTCCGTTTAAATGGAGATGGACGAGCATGTGCTGTCAAAATGATGGAGAAAGCGATGATACTCACTTTATGCATCTGTTGCGGTGTTGTAATATGTTTGCAAGATGAGCGTCTGTTGATTATTCAGAGTTTCACGTCCTTTCCTTTCATGCACGAAAATCTAGCGTTCCTTATAGCTTTAAGCATTTTATGATGTATTAACTCTAAAATCCACTTAAATTATAACAACCTGGTTGGTTGTTATGTATGAAGGCATGGAAACTGTATTGTTTTGTAACTCTTAGTTCAATAATACCTTCCCGTACTGCAAGGTTTGTTGACAATATCACAGGGTTTAAATCATCTATCCAACCATTGCAACGAAAGCATTTGCATAATCGGCAATAACATGACAAAAAGCTTTTTTTGGAACATGATGGAAGCATTAACGCAACTTGATATTAGAGAAAGTCAGATGTCAGATACATCCATCATCTACACAACAGCCCAATGGAAAAATAACATAGGTTGATATTATTTAGTAGAGATAGAACTTATCAGGTAAAATGGATGGACATGATCTCAGCTCTGCCCTCGGAATGCGACAAACTGTAAAATGCATACAACAGTAGGCCTACATGCCTGGAAGGGGAATATTTCAACACCACTTCATTTTGCGGGCTTTCTGCATCACTAGTACTATGCATAGTATCCTAGCATACACTACGAAATCCTATGTAGTCCTAGTATCCGGCAGTAATCCTAGTATATACATAGAAATCCTAGTCTCATTCACCTTACTGGCGAAGCATTCCGAATTCTGAGAAAACATGCGAGTGCAGTTGTCACGTTTATGTGATGACGACGTGTAGGTTGCCATTGCGGAACAGCATCCTGAAAATGAGGTCCTATTACAGTGCAACAAAACCTTGTTGTGACAGGTATTGGCACTAAACTAGCTTTGACAGTTTCAATAAATTTGGTTGCAATATTGCTTCAATTCATTAATAATTTCAATTGCTCGAGTGAGACTGCTTCTTTGGAACTGATAATTTTCCCATACCGTTACAATAATCATGCTCATATAAATATAATCAACTTCTAATCAGACTGCAAAAATTGGAAAATATTATGCAAGTTAGCAAACTATTAATTAAATAAGTGAAGGTGTTTTTCAATAGTGCTTTAATAAGCCACTCTCAGTTGCCAAGAAATAACGAAATATTAAAAATACGCAAGCGAAGACAGAAAAGTGAAAATATTAAGCTATAATGAAAACTAAACAAACTCGAAAAACGAAAATTAAAAATTCAGAATGAAAACGGCACTAATTTCACTCTGATCGATTATCATCAGTGTGTTTTCTAAATAATAATCCGGACTTCAATGCAATGACCCATGAAATTATTGATGATTATTATTGCATCAATGATGTGATCTTCATGGGTTGCGACACGTTTCAAGAGCACAAATTCGAAATCTTAATATCGCCGCTTTGGTCAAGCGACTCTTAAAATCTAGACCCAGACTTCCAAATGAAACATGAGACGCTCGATGATGATATTACAAGCACAATCAATTTTTAAGAAAAATTCGAAATTTTTACATCGAATCGAATTAGCTGTTTGTACGAGCGTGTATATGTTTAGCTGTGAACTCATTTGTCCAAATAGTGTAGACACGTCAATCAATGAATGATCTCAGGGGACAGCAACCTCCCCAATCTGACAACAGCTTAAATATTCACATACCGGTAACTTTTTCGAAGACTTTCAAAATAAATGAGAACAGAGCCAGTTCTTAGAAAGCTGCTTCTTGATTACTTTGGGCCGAAAGTCACCCCGATTTAAACTGCTGGAAATCTCTTTCAATGCTTTCGAAATCTGACATAATTTTACAATATTACTGTATTTTATATATAATCCTACAAATCCTCACATTTACTGTGAACTTAATTCCATGGATTGTGGTAAATGTCTCATTGAATCAAAGATAGTTATTGAAATCATAATTACGTGATCTATCTGATAATATAATTGATGGGAAATATTATTGATTCTATTCGATATTTTGTACAATAGGTAGGCTACTTCAGTGATGCATGTATAATGATAGAAAATTACTCATCCCTTTGATAATGCGTCGATTACAGGTATATATAAACTGCTTCAATAAGTCACAATTTACTTGTATGATCATCTGCAATGCAACAAGTCAAATGTTAAGATAGACTCAAAGGCATTGTTTGCTAATATGTATATGGGACGATTCCTCAAAATACAGCTTGTCGAGATGAAGTGTAGGTAGCCAAATTTGAAAGGATTCAGACTCCGCATCAAGGTGTCTATTAACCAGTCTAAATCTAAGTACTGGAATCTCACTTGGGGTTTTAAAATCATAGTCGTGTGAATTAAAGTCATGTTTGAAAACATGATTTCAAGACATTCTTAAAAACGCAGATTTAAAAAAATAAGATTTTAAAACAATTGCATACTAGTCCGGCAGCCAGAACAAGTTTCTGCAGGGAACGAGGCCGAAAGTGAGACTTTCACAGAATGATATACACCCTATGCCTACTGTCGTGCATTGTGATTGTTTAGCAGCACTATTAGTATGAACTCTCTATGTTGTTTTATGTAGTCACTTTTCAAATTGTCGCAACAGTCGTAGTTCTGTTTTCAGCCAATAAAAGCCTATGCTTATCAACCGAATGTTTTCTGATCTCTACTGAACTCCATAGCTTAGGCACGACAATTTTATTGGAGGGAGCCAATTATAAAGATGTCTCGTTTATGGTGATGAATGATTTATGTTGTGACGTGATTCTTGGAGACCCGTTTCTGAAACAACATCAAGGTATTTATGTCGAGTATGGTGGCTCCAGGCCTACACTGAAAATTTGTGCATCGATGATGAATGTCAATTGTGTGAAAATATTTTCCAATCTTACACAGGACTGTCATCCCATTGCTACAAAGTCCCGCCGCTTCAATTCTCTTGATGAAAAGTTTATCAAGTCCCAAGTAAGCGCTCTTCTAAGGGAGGGGGTGATAGAACCCAGCAGCTCCCCATGGCGAGCTCAAGTTCTTCTGACATCGAATTCGCACAAGCGTCGCATGGTTGTCGACTTTTCGAGAACCATCAATCGCTTCACCATGCTCGATGCCTTCCCACTTCCGAAAATAGAGGAAATTGTTAATGAAGTGGCAAAGTACAAAGTTTTTAGCATCATTGACCTTTCGCAGGCTTACTATCAGATTCCAATATGTGAGACTGAGCGACCCTACACTGGGTTTGAAGCTTCAGGCTGTCTTTACCAGTTCACGCGCATCCCAATGGGAGTTACCAATGGCGTTGCTGCTTTCCAGCGTGTCATGAGCCAGTTCATTAAGGACAATGAACTCAGTGCCACTTTTTCCTATCTCGATGACTTGACCATATGCGGGTATACTGTCGAGGAGCATGATCGCAATCTCCAGCGATTTCGCGATGCTGCAAAGAAGTTGAATTTGAATCTTAATGAAGAGAAATCAAAATACCGCCTTTCTGAGATTTCTCTCCTGGGCTACAAAATTTCTGGCGGTGAAATCAGCCCTGATCCTGACCGTCTGCGTCCTTTACTTGACATGGCTGCTCCCACCGATGCCAAGTCTCTCCAGAGAATGGTTGGCTTTTTTGCATACTACTCACGGTGGATACCGATGTATTCCGAAAAAATCCGCCCTCTGATCGGGGTTCTCCGATTCCCCCTTTCGGAAAGCGCTCAGTCCGCGATTGAATCTCTAAAAAAGGAGCTGGGTCAGGCCGTTTTGCAGGCGATCGATGACAAACTTCTGTTTACTGTCGAGACAGACGCCTCTGACTCTGCACTGGGAGGGACCCTTCTTCAGGAAGGACGCCCTGTCGCCTTTTTCTCTCGAGTGCTAAACAGTGCCGAAAAGGGTCAGCACATTGTTGAGAAAGAGGCATGCGCAATCATTGAGTGTGTTAGAAAGTGGCGTCACTTTCTCACCGGACGCTCTTTTAGACTGATTACGGATCAGCGTTCCCTGTCTTTTGTATTTAACTCAAATACAAGAGGCAAGATCAAAAATGACAAGATTCAACGTTGGCGTTTTGAGTTGTCGTCCTATTCTTACGACATCATTTATCGACCCGGCAGCCAAAACATTGCGGCTGATGCTTTGTCCAGGGTTCAGATCGCTTCTGTAACCACGAAATCCAACGATCTTCAGGCACTGAAAACTCTACATGGCAATTTGATACACCCCGGCATCAAGCGCCTGTTTCATTTTGTTAGAGCCCGAAATTTGCCATATACAGCTGATGATGTCCGCCGAATTACACAATCTTGCCAAGTTTGCGCAAAAATAAAGCCCCGATTCTACAAGCCACCTGAAAGCCAGCTCATCAAAGCGACCTCCCCATTCGAAAGAATAAGCATAGATTTCAAAGGTCCTCTGCCAAGATCTGAGTTTTCCAGTACATATATACTCACTATCATTGATGAATACTCCCGTTTTCCGTTTGCCTTTCCAACTCGCGATATGAATAGCTCCACTGTTATCCGATGTTTGACACAACTATTTTCAATCTTTGGCCTGCCAACGTATGTGCACTCCGATAGAGGCTCTTCTTTTATGTCTAGTGAAGTAAAGTCTTTTCTCAATAGTCGAGGCATTAACACCAGTAGAACCACTCCATACAATCCACGAGGCAACTCACAATGTGAAAGATTCAATGGAATTATACGGAACACGATTCTCCTAGCTTTAGAGAGCCGTCATCTTTCTCTCTCATCTTGGGAATCAGTTCTCCCTGATGCCCTTCATTCGATCCGATCATTGCTATGTACCTCAACAAATGAAACTCCACACGAGCGTCTTTTTATTTATCGTCGTCGCTCATGCTCCGGTTGTGCCTTGCCAACATGGTTGAGTAACAGTGGACCCGTGCTTCTAAGACGTCATGTTCGTGCTTCTAAGTACGACCCAATAGTGGAGACTGTTGATTTAATCGAAGCCAACAACAGTTACGCCCACATCCGATTCCCCGACGGAAGGGAGGATACTGTATCCCTTCGAGATCTTGCTCCACCCGGGGATTCTCCTAATACTGCTGCTCCGACTCACGATCCTCAATCTCCGAATTCGTTTAGCTCTCATCTCAATGTCCCTACTGAAGTTGACCGAGTGACGAGTGCAGGTGGACCTCATGCAATAGACCACATTGCTGACAATGAATCAACTTCTCTTTCTAATTCCGATCTTCCTTCCCCTAGCTCTCCTGATAACGATCACTCGAACGAAATTCCTCTACGCCGATCTCAAAGAACAATAAAGCCTGTTGAACGACTGCTGCTGTGATTGCTGTAACCTGTTTGTAAATATATGTCTTCCATACCATACAAGTGTCGAGACTGTTTAGAAAAATCTCAACCTAAATTCATGTGACTGTTTTTGCATACTATGCAAACTTTATAGACTGGGGGCGAGTGTCGTGCATTGTGATTGTTTAGCAGCACCATTAGTATGAACTCTCTATGTTGTTTTATGTAGTCACTTTTCAAATTGTCGCAACAGTCGTAGTTCTGTTTTCAGCCAATAAAAGCCTATGCTTATCAACCGAATGTTTTCTGATCTCTACTGAACTCCATAGCTTAGGCACGACACCTACTACGAATCGGCACGTCTGCCAAGTTCTAGTGAGTTCGTCTTCTTGTCAGACAGGATCAAAGAAAAACACATGTAAATCCAATGGGACAAAGATTGCAGTTTTTGGCTAAAATGAAATTTTGTATGTTTTCTCTAATTAAACGAAAGGTACTATAAGGTACTAAGGCCAGAGTCATAATTTTTGCCATGGAATGTCTTCAGGTCATTTCCTATGATGTACATGTGCTTTTGTCATGCAACTAATCGGCAATGTATGTGAGAATGTGGTTGAATGTGGATAAAGTTGCTCAAAATGTTTGTGCTTGCCGACATTAAGAGGCTCGCCAAATCTAAATGCGTTCAGCTACATAGACAGGGGTGCATGAAAATGAAAGGAAATGACCTGAAGACATTCCATGGCAAAAATTATGGCTCTGGCCTTAGTACTTTTCGTTTAATTAGAGAAAACATACAAAATTTCATTTTAGCCAAAAACTGCAATCTTTGTCCCATTGGATTTACATGTGTTTTTCTTTGATCCTGTCTGACAAGAAGACGAACTCACTAGAACTCGGCAGACGTGCCGATTCGTAGTAGTCATAGGGTGTATATCATTCTGTGAAAGTCTCACTTTCGGCCTCGTTCCCTGCAGAAACTCGTTCTGGCTGCCGGACTATACAGCTGTCATAGAAGTTGAGAGCCCTAATATGTGATTTCAAAATGTATATTTAATAGTGCTAATTTTTGTCGGGATCGGTGACAAAGCAAAAAATCAACTGATATTGGAGACCTTATCTCATTCTGAAATATGCCTACCACTTGCGACAGGTCAATCTTACTTTTAATGTGCACATCAGGCTGCGAAACCGTCACATTTTTGAAAGGCTCATGTTCCAAATCATAGATTCTGCGACATTGCATCTTCTCCAGCCAGTTTCATGGTATGCAATATTTAAAGTCTGGCCAAATTAACTGTCGTTTTAATGCCAACACTTGTAGGCCCCACATGACCCATACCAAAGGGCCTACACGTAGTGATGCAAATGGAAAATTTTCCATTGGAAAATTTTGAAATTTATTTTTCGGTGATTGACCTTTTTTTCTTTGTTTTGGAGACTTATTATGGTCGTTTGAAAAGACTATGCAATATTCAAAGACCAAAAACTTCTCTATCATCCCTATGTTAACTTTTGTAACCAACTGCACCTTCACCATGTCTATTTCAGATCTTTCCGAATGAATTTCAGACATTAGATAAATTTCAGATTTCTCTAGCTGAATTTCAGATATCTGTCACAAGCTCAACTTTGAAAAGATCTTTAATTCATCTGGAGATCTCCAACTCATCTAGATCATGTCTGAAATTCATTTGGGCAGACATGAAATCCAATTGGAGCTATCTGAACCATCTGAACTAGAAATGGAGAATGTGTATCCTCAGCGAAGATGTCGGACAAGGCCAGAAGTTAGAGGCTATCATAGATATTCTTCTACTAATCACATATGATATCTTTAGTTTCCAAATATCTCACGAGTTTGCAGTCGGATCTTTATATCTTCGAATATGGTCGCTCATGAATGCTGCTTGGACTGTGTGCTTATACTTCACTTGTTCATCAACACATGAATTAGCATCATCAACGCTGCATAATAAAGCTTAACTTTCAAGCTAATGAGCAAATTCCAAAATGAAGTACATTATTTTTGCTCCAGATCTTTCACATTGCATGAAATTATACCCTGATAGTAAAGCAAGATTTACGTTATCCCAAACGGTGTCTGTGTGATAATTAAAAGTGTAAACATAATGGCACAAGCCACTAGTGGAAAAGGAATGTTCAAAAACTCGCGGACGGAATTCTACGATCGCTTTAATCTAAATAATGACGAAATTAAGAGTTTTAGACCCAATTTATTGGTACGCAGCTGCCTCGGCAGTGGAAGCGCTCAAATCAAAAGACCTATCAAAAAAATCAAAACTTTCAAAATTTTCCATAATTTTCCACGGAAAATTTTCATCACTACCTACACGCCAGCATCACTTCCCAAACAACTCTAGCTTCGGCAGACTTTCTTTCAGGGTTTCGGAGCCGGATCTGCCAGAAAATGCCACGGCTCTGGCTTGATGCTTTCATCAGTATTTGAGTTCAGTCACAATGCGAGAAAATGTGATAATGTTTCATCATATTTGACAGTGTAGCTGGAACGAATGCAAGTGTATCATCGTTGTAGAACTTCCAAAATCCGCTGGCCTTCATCTCCTTTCAATACATTACCTATACTGCGAATCATTTATCTGGATTTTAATTCCTTATGATTGTGTTTCAGCCGAAAACAATGTGTCGGATGAAAAGCTCTAAGTGAACATACGTGTATACGTAGCCTACATGCATTCTCAACTCAATAATGTACTTATTATTAAAGCATTTTTGGTTCTTTATAATTCTTCCCTAAAAAATGCATAGTTGCTTTATAGGCACCTCATTTTCAATAAAACATTTAGAAGTATCAAAATACTTCTGAAGAATTGTTTTTGATATGATAATAATAATTTTCGTTCAATTTGGAAATATCCAATTGTTTAACTTGATTGATGAAAATTAGAGACTTGCGAGATAATTGGTTGAATCATCTGGTCCGACCGGCTGATGGCTGCTATGAATCTGCGCGTCTATGACGAGTTCTACCCAGTTTCTGTTCTTATGAGACAGGGTGAAAAATACACATGCAAAATTGCAAATACAACTGGGCCGATTGAGGTTTTAGCAAACCCTTTCACCGATGTATCTGACAAAATACCACTTTTTAATTACTAATGCCTCACTCTGGAAGAATGAAAGATTTGTACTCAGATCTGATTAAACGCTAAGAGCGGTCGTGGTAGGGACTAAAGAGAGACTTCGATCAGTTCCCTAATAGTTTTCATGGCTCCCTCTGCGTTTCATGTCTCACAAAAAATTTTAAGTCAGAAGCACCAGTAAAGTCATTATAAGTCATAATTTTCAGCATGGAATATCTTCATGTCAAGGGGCGCGGGATTCGAATTTCGCGCGACAGTTATTCTGGTTGACATATTGTCCTTAATTTCTAGATCATTAGTTTCATCATAAATTCAATCATTTCCATTAAAATTGAGATTATCGGACACTAAGCCTATTTACATATAAAATTTACACCTATCATTTAATACGATTATCTGTTTGTAAAGTTTGACAGTGGAGCATCACAAATCAGAGCACTGAGAAAATCGTAAGCAAGGCAAAAGGAGTCTTCAGAATCTATTTTTTATTCACTTATTATTATTATTTATTATTATTTATTCACGAAGTACTACTCTCCGATTGTATATCTCATTTTATGTCACATCACTGAAGTAGTCTCATCTGCGCAACATTTCTGGTACCTTCAATCCACCTTTTGTGTAGCCTTCTCCTGTTCGTAGATATTAATACGGGGACAGAGTGTGCGACATGCGTCGAGTTTTTGCTACCTAGTATTTGCATTTCCAAAGTTTGATTCCGTTGGTCTTTAACAGCCATATTTTATTAGGCATTTACCGCTTCTTCCATCAATCTTGCATTTGTGTAGCAATCAATTATATAGCTAAATAAAGTCTGCAAAATATTAGCAAATTTTAGGCTATATGAGAGTTGTTGCCGGGTTCAAGTTTGTATCGTGATTATTAAATGTAAATCAGGCATTAATTTCATGCTTTCAATACGGAGATTTAAAATCGAAGGGACCTCCTTACATTTGACAGCATGAATGACTGCATTAATTGTGTACAAAATGATCATGTTAAATGCTATTGCATGGAATGATGCATTCCTCCGATGTGTGGAAATTTCCATAGAATTCCTATAGAAATTTGCGGTGTGGGAATGAAAATGTCGCGTCACACGGCAACTCTGTAATCTATGTTTAATCTCAGGTTCGGTGTTACATGTAAGTGTCACATTTCCATTCAGTGCAATTATTTCAAAAGCTGAACGAGAGAATAGGAAAATAACATCTATTATTGTGCAGGCCCTATGTTGCAGCAGAGATGGAAACTGTCCCGAGATTTTCGGGCCGGTCCGGCGGCAACCTCCAGACAGGAGACCGAATGCAGGAATGCCACAATCCCATACCAATAGCAACTCCCTGAATGCTGAGCGATGCTACTTAACCCTTCGGTTCCTCTGTTCTCCCCCTCCCCACATTTTCCAATGTTTCCAAATCGAATTTCGTCAAACTTAGTCGCATTGGATTTAGAATAGACTTGATCTGTCACTGAGTGATGGCACAACACACTGAGAAGTCTTACTTGACCCGTGGGATGAGGAATTGATCCTTTGGATACTCAGTTAGAATACAAGATACAGCTATGCTGTGATCATAAACTTCGTGGCATTGTTGTCTACAGTGAACGGCAAAGCAAGTGCTAGGAATTTTCTACAAGCCAGAGAAATTTTACACACTCAACGCTTTTGCGACGGTGAGACTGCATTTAGGAGCAAGAGAAGATTGCTGAAGATGCAGCACTCGAGGTTGTCAACAACAAAAATGTGGGGGGGGGAAAGAATAGAAGTACCAACCTTTCAAAGTTATCAATCAAGATAGGCCTACAAGAAATCCAAATAAACTTGTTTAGGTCTTGCTAGTGCTAGTATATATCTATGGACAAGTCTTTTACACGAAATACTATCATCAGTTATAATAGGCCTAATAACATACCAAAAGTGCGTTACTCAGATAAGAATGCAGTGATGAGGGACTCGTTTCAAATGCGTTTCAGTGATCGGAATAACTGGGCCTTTTTTTGGTTCTCCGAAAATTTATGTAAGCTTAGGCCTAGTAAAAATCAGTGCGTAAAGATAAAAGATTTGCAGTGCATCCCAAATCAAGATCGCCAATCACAAGTTGTCCATTGTTGTAGCACGTTCATCTTGGCGTTCATATGCAAAGAACAGCCACCTGTTGAGAAGTCTCTATTTAAAACTACACTCGATTTGATGGAAAAAGCACATTATCAAGTATCCAAGCAGTGAAAAGCGTAGAGATGCAGCTCAGCTCTTTGTATAAGTTTTGTCCGAATGCCACATAAATACGCTTATATAATTGCATGCCTAACTGGACCATAATAACAGCGACTGTCTCGAAGTCAAGAGCAATTTCTCTAATAAGACGGAACCGAATTACACCGATTACATCTCTGATCAAGATACAGCGAAGCACCAAGAAAGTTGAGGCTTAGCACAATGTCCAACTATAGGGTCGTTCACTTTGATGCATGGCACTTCATTCCTTCAAAAAGCCATGATTTTAGTCTTCTTGACAATCAGATACAGTCCCGCTTTCGCACTCTCCTTGCAGATATACTCATAGAGTTCTTTCGTTTTTCGTGGTTGCAATGAGTGTGATATGGTTATGCATCTCAGGTTATTCGCGATTCTCCTATGGAAGTCTACGCCTTCATCATAATGCCGTACTGGAAGTCTATATTGATAAAATATACGTTAAAAACATTGAAATAGGAAATCGATCGGTGACAAACGATTTAGAAAAAGCAACATGACGTATTGGGGCCTAAGCTGAACAATATACACGCACATTCCTATAACACAGGCAATAAATAACGCATGTATCTGGCAATAAATTCGCAAGCTAGAAAATTTTATGTGAAACCAAGTAGCATTATCTCAGGCCTATTCTACTTTCATTTGAGCAGAAGATACAAGATAGCAAAAATCAACAGCTTTGAAAAATATTGATTGTTGAGAAAAATTGGGCTTGCCCGAAGCTGTTACCTCATTGTTTTCGAATGGCTCCGGCCCCTGGCTCCGGCTCCCACAGCCCTGGTTGTATCATATTTGTGAAAACACATTGTTCGACAGATTCAAGAATCTCTGTGGAAAGGTGCGAATAATCACATTAAATTCTGCTGTCATTTACTTTAATCTCAGGAACTAATCTTACATAAAAAGCCTGAAGCGGTGAGCCTGGGGACTTAGGTCACCTATGATTTATCTGAGCTTACATTTTTCGTGAATTTTAGTATCAGTAGCCTGTCCTCATAAATTCTAACGCACTATAAGTCTAAACTCAAGCTTATGATATACTAGGAAATTGTATCCGTTAGCACTTACTTTTGGAAACAAATTTGTTGTTCCTGGAAACTATCTACTAAGTGGTGGATTGGAAATTTGTTTCATGGAACATGTTTACGACAGGAAAGTTTATAGGTATTGCTTGAAACAGGTTTCTGGCCTGGTCTAGGTTTTATGAATATCAGTATTCTTGACCGTGCTAAAATGCATCGTATAATTGTGAGCGAATTTAATGACATTTTCAATTTTTATTTCTTTGTAAAGATTTGATTTTAGATACACTGATCAAAATCATTCAGAACTGCTAAAAGTACGTGTTATGCAAATTTATACATGAAGTTTTAAATTGGACTTCAATGAAGGATTGGACGCCCTGGATGCACTGACAAGGAGCTTTGCGCTATATTCGACTTCTCTCTTCAAAAAAATGAAAGGTTTTGTCCTTGAAACAAAATTGGTTAGTACCGTGACTGGCGCACGTGAGCCAATTTAGATATATGTCGACCTATTCGTTTCTTTTGAATTGAATTGATCACGATTATTTTAAAAAGTAGCATTGTGACAAAGCTTCAAGGCTACTGTGCACTAAATAAAATAATACAAACACGTATAAGAGTGATAAAAAGTTAGTCTGTCATGAGAAACTTCTTCTCTGATGATTCAAAAGCACGAAGGGAGTCTGCAGATTTCACTTTGATAGGCAAAGTGATCCATATGTGCGCAGAAGAAGAAGCGAAGTGCTTCTTGGTAACTGTCATCAACCGATGTCTTGGCAAATGGAGTGAGTTCACTGCTGAGGAGCGAAGACGAGATCGGGTCGGAAGAGAGCTAACAGATACAAATAGCTTACTGAGATAGTGAGGCGTACAGCCATGAATGCACTTGTATGTCAGGATTGCCAGCCGGAGATCAATCCTTGATCTCATGGAGAGCCACTCCAGTTCTCTGAGAGCAGGCGTGATATGAGATGACCTCGGACGGTTATCAACAAGTCGTGCAGAGGCGTTGATAACGCACTGAAGCCTTGCTAACTGGATCTCTGGAGCACCTGCCAATAGTGAATCACAATAGTCCGACTTGGGAAATGCCAGTGATTAGCGTCGATACAAGCGGACGAGTGACTGATCGGCGAACTGTCTTAGAGTAGCAAAACATGATGAGACTGTTTTTGATATATGATGTGTGAAAGACCATGTGGAATCAAGTGCAACTCCAAGACACCGAAGTTGTGACACTGGATATACTAAGTCACTACCATTGACAATAAGTTTGTCACAAAAATCACCAAGCCGTTGACGTGTGGATACCCACATGATATCTGTCTTTCAAGTATTTAGATATAGAGGTCATTTGAGTCCAACCAATCACCAAGTGCACAATGCAGTTTGACACATCATGCGTCAAAGAAGATATTCCATTCTTGGAGCATGACCCATATATCTGTATATCATCAGCGAAGACATGCACTTTCAGGTTAAAGTTTTCACGAGTTGAATAATGTCCATGATGTACAATGAGAATAACGCCGGTCCGAGGACTGAGCCCTGAGGCACACCAGAAGTCACTGGCGAAACAGATGAAAGCGTGTCACCAGAATGAAAGTATTGGGAGCTACTTTTCATGTATGAATGGAACCATTTCAGAGCAGTATCATCGAATCTATATGACAGTCTGAGACGATGTAGAAGGATATCGTGCATTACACTGTCAAATGCAGACGATAAATCTACCGATGAAAACAGAGTAATTTTACCATTATCCATGGCAGTCAGCACATCACCAGAGATATTCAAAAATGCAGTCTTCGTACTATGGTACTGTCTATCAGCAGATTGATGTGTTGACAGCAGTTCTCTTTTGAGTTCTTGATACGTATAACCATTTCAGCTCAACCACATCGATAACAGGTTCCGCGCTAATGTGTTTTGAGCTTGAACTAAGTTGCTATTATTATAACCATAAGTAAATGAAAACATGTCATTATGACCTTAACAAAGCATCCCAATCGATACAACTCACAAATACTAGCCTAGTTAGAAAATTCGGACATCAAATCAAAGTCACTTTCAGATATAGGCCTACCTACATATTGATCGACAGCCTAATGGTTGAATCATGTCAAATGCAGTCAAAGTAGCAGTTCTACATGTAGAAAAATATTTAATTGTATCTTTACAAGAAATAAGCTAACTGTACTTCAAATCTCTTCTAACCCCAAATAAAAGAATATTTCTCTGAGACCTTCATCCACGCAGGTTCAGGTTCATCTGCACAGGTTCCGCGCACGCGCAGCTCAAACCCCTCATCCGCGCAGCGGTGGCAACGTTGTATAAACGCTAAATGCGAAAAATATGCAGTCTTGCATTTCACATGGGGAGCTACACTATTTCCTCATCTATATGTTTTACAAATCGCATTATTATCGCGATTAGCTATTTTTATCATCAATCACTGTCAAGGTGAAGTTTATCGTCATGGATATACTATCATTAATACGCCTCCGTTGTCATACGTGTTTCGACGATTCATGAACAGGATATGTCAATTTTGAGTCGTCAGAAATTACGTTGTTCCAAAAGAATTTTGCGCAGCTATGTCTGAAGGTCATGCGATTGTAACATGAGATCACGATAAATGCTTGCCTGAAGATCACAGTTTATGTCACATGAAGTCGAGTTTATTGATTCACAAAATAAGCAGTGAAGGCATTAGAAAGTAAAATGAAGAATAGATAGAAATATAGCAGGAAGCAACTAGATCTGGCAGATCATAGAAATAGGAAGAAGTCAAAATATGACAGATCAATGGCACGTGAATCTGATATTTGGACATCATTCTGTCAGAAAAAATTGTTCTTTCAAACTCTTTCGTCCGTTAAACAATCAAACTCTTTTAAGCTTGAGCAAGATGAGTTGTTGAAAGCCAGAAAGGAAGACATGGAAGCTCCTCTTCAAAGATGTTGTTCAAGACCGAAAGGAGTGGAAAATCGCAAACGGAAGATAGTCCAAAACAGCGTTATCTAGGAAGCGGTCCTTACCGGGATGAGCGAAAATAATGCAGATCAACTCCTACAGAACATTCTCCAGAAACGTCCACTGACATGGTAGATGATCATATTCATCTGCCCCTTTAGGCCCATCTCAAGCACGTGTGTAACTGGTGCGTTATTAACATATTTGGTTATAACGCAGTTCGGAAGAATTCAGGAAAATTGACAACGAAAGAGATTCTAATTGAGGCATATTTCAGTTCACAAGCGACGATGAAACTAAGGAAGACACAGCTCTCGAAACTTCATGGTCTGTTGTAATTCTACGGACAGCCCCGGTTAGCCATCTTACCAATCTGATGATACAAATATTTCAATAAATTTGCAAAATATTGACCATTCCCCCAGTGTACGACAGACTAACAATCACAAAGAAACTATCAACCTTTCAATTTTCAATGAAAACACAAGATAAACTTGAAGAAACTGTATTTGAAACTATTGCATAAGTTTTCATTTGCAATGTACAATCACAAAGAGAGAGAAAGTGCAAAATATACACATACAGGTGTAAAGAAATATGATATCAATCAAAATAAAAATCTATACGTAATTTTGGCTTCACAACATCAAATGCAAAAGTTCACGAAATAATACAATGTCGTTGATTCACGTTACAACAATATAGATGAAACTTTTGAATTTCTTCAAGTTTCTCTTCAATTCTAACGTGCGCAAAACTATGTTTTCACCTGACGCACACGGAGAATGAGAAAATTGTGTAAATATCATTCATCATAAGCCCTCTACATCAACAGATACAGGAATGTAGGGCTATGAGGAATCGTCAAGGAAAAACAAAAAAATAATCACAGACAACAATTGATATCGCAAGTCAGCGCTGAAGTAGCCTCATAGTCGTGAGGAACGATCGAGTATTCAACAGTAGCTGACAAGAAACCTTTTATAAGGAATGGTCGTGAGCGAGATAGAAACCATTCCAAAGACTGTTTTCAATAGCAAAGGAAAATATTGTAAAGATAAATGAGAACAAGAATAAAATGACTTGCTTTTGAAATAGGAAAAACATCATCTCTAAAGAACAGCCTCGTTGTGTACTACATTCGATTTCGTCATCAGTCACATGATAAATCCATAGAGCAGAACTGCGGTCACTAAGTGCTAAATTATTCAATAGCTACTCTAGACAGATAAGTGATAGATCCGAGGAGTCCACTGATGGAAAGAAAAATGAGAAAAAGGCAACGAAATAAAGAAGAAAGAGAAGTAAGAAGGAAGAGTAACGTTCGACTAGAGAAAGAGAATGGTTCATCAGTAGACTGTTGGTGATTATCTATCTGCCAAATCTTGAACAACTCAGTCATTTTTCTCAACCTTGTTTATTGTGGCGGCTGTGGATCGCCAGCTGTGGTTTGATTAGGGTTTGTGGACAATTTCTCCAGATCCGAGAGAAACCCCTCTGGAGTGATGACGTGAGTGCCTCCGATATGAACGTCCCAATTTTTGAACACTTGACACAACTCATAAGCAGAACGCATTTCGGAATAGCAGACACCACCGATGATGAAGACGATAAGACGAGGAACAGATCGGAATTGCTGTTGACCACGCTCTTTATGCCACTGACCATAACGAGCAGACATCGGGGCAGATCGACCAGCCATTCCACGGACAGGACCACCCCCGAAATAAGGAAATTGTTTCATATCCAACTTTTCCTCCAATGCATCCTGCAAGGGAAAATTGTCGATATGGCGTGAAACAAACATAAAGGGACGATACAATTCTTAAAAGTCATATGGAAGCATTAAAGGCTACACCCGAGCGATTGCACAAGCACGAAGCGCGAGTTCAATCGAGAGCGGTGTAACCGAATTGTCACCACAGTTTTCTGCCAAATTGACATTTCCTCTATGTATGCGTTGTATGAAACATAGATATCGGACAGTATGACTAATGATTTCTGAAAGCGTTTCTAAATTATCGGATTACTGATTTTTATTAGCTAATTGGTTTTCAGTTTGTCATAGTCTCACAGCCGGTAGCTGACTTCATGATTAGCTTTCAATTGCTATTGCCATGATGGAAGGAAAGACACAAATGATCAATTAGAGGGCGTCTTTAATTGTTTACACGCAGAAAAGGACGTCCTCCATCTTCCATGTCACTCTCTTTTTGCACATTCTTCATCAGGCGTCTTCCATAAGGCGTGATTAGACGATTTTCATCTACCGTCTTCTGCCTTCCATCGTCTATCTTCCGGACCGCAGTCACACTAGGGAAATAAATTTCCGGTACAGTCATCGCTATTTTTTAATATTAACCATTGCCATGACCACTTTCTCAATTTACCCCAACTTTGTCAGGCTGATTAACACAAGACAGAAATACTCATTCAATTTCATTTAGTGATACCCATGATAGCTGCCAATCAGCTACATCCCGTGGTCCTGTATTATTATATAGATATCCAATCAAGAAAAAGGTGGCGCACTTGTGTTCGTTCATCACCTTTGTCCTCGACCGATATGGTGAACAAAGAGCTGTTTTCTGATGCTTTGCTTCTCTTCGCAAATCACAGCTTCCTATATCTTCCCTCGGACGTCACTTCACGTTGTTCTAATTTCAGAACAGTCCTGCGGCTGGTGCCTGATGGCAGATGGGAATGAACTTCACCAGCCGCATAATTTCGTGGCTCATGTCCGATGGACGATGGAAGATAGAAGATGACTTATGGCTGATGACTTTTTCTGTGTGAAAGCGGCCTTAATCGCAATCTAAAGACTATTGTGCCTAGCCATCAGCATTTCAGACGGGACTTCGAACCTTTGAAATATTCATCTTATTGTTATGTACCAGGGTACAAATTTGAAGGACCTCTATGTTTGAAACTCTATTATTTTTGGATCTGATTGTTGACTTGCGAAGTATAGAATCCAGATATAGCTTAAGCAAACACGTCGAAATCGGTTAAGGATGGTACATCACACTTGTAAAGAATTCGCATTTGTCATACCTGTCATATTAGACACATAATTGTGGGGGCAAGTGAATCAGCACACGTTGGGCTGCTACTTCATACACCGTCACTGAGCGACAATATGTATGTGATAAAATATGAACGATATTTTTTTATTTGATTATAATCAACAAGCTCTGAGGAACGCTTTCGAGGAGAATTGCACCCTAGAGAAAAATTATGGAAGGAATACACTGAAAATGGATGTTAAAATTTGAATGTTATGTCACAGTGCAATACAAGTTCATCCATGTGGATGAGAAAACCTCGAAGCTGCAAATATGAGAACTACATTCATATTTCACTCAACAGTCCACCCAATGAGAACATCTGTCCAGTAACTGACAAAAACACGCACTACTTATGACGTCCCTCGTTAATGAAAAAGCAACTTTCATTCTGTTGAAATCACAGAATTAGATTCATCTGCGCGCGCTTCGGTTTCCTAGAAAGGAAGGGTTATATGTAGCCTTGATATCGAAATGGCACTTCACAGAATTAGACAACTTGCTCCTTCTCGAATGGATAATTCGTGTATCGCTTGCTATTGGAAATGGCAAACAATAGACTGTCAGCAGAGGACACCAGAGCCAGTGAGAAATGCGTGCGTGCTGTGATATCACTTCGCACACACCAAAACACACATCGTCTGGGTAACATTCGATTCAGTGTATACACTATGCAGTAAGGAATGGTGAGATGACGATGGTGAAATCATCAAGTGAACTAATTTTTGCACGCCTGCTACTTTTTTTGATAATGATCGGAAGGGCCAACATTATGGAGAAAACTTGTGCGCAATGATCTGAATTCTTCGAATCTGAAGGAATTTTGGCAATGGAAGCACTTTGCTTGACCTCACATTAATCCGCAAGCGATGCACCACTTTTTTCCTATCTCTGTAAGGTATAAGGAATTCCTTTTTGCCGACTTAATAGGTTCCTCGATGTGCCGGCGATTTCGAATTAATCACGCTTCTAGCAAACCGAAGCAGATAAACAAAATATTTAATTCTGTGGTTGAAATATTACACTCAAATTACTTGCAAAATTTAGCCTATCTCAATTATGGCATTCACAACTACTAGATGATAAGCAATCATATTCAAGAATGACAAAAGGTCGATTAGCTGATTATCATAGCGATCAATGGATATCCTCAGCAAAATATAACCAATCTGGGTTAAATTACTTGAATTATGTCTCCATGAGGATGCAATAAAGTCATATATAAATTTTTTATCGATTACAGTTATTATATCAACACCATTGACGTTTAGAACATTAAACCACAGCTTAGAAGTTGTCACTGGCATTTATGGAAATCCAATGAGGTATGAAGAACATCGATATGAGCTATGTAATGATTCACGGATTGAAAAGTTGCATCATTTCATCATGACAAAATGTTGAAAATATCAGAAATTAAGACAAGAGCTAGCACCGTTATTATTCCATTGCGAAAGTACAACTGAGTTTTACAAGTTGATGAATACGTACAATTTATTGCTAAATTCATTCAAAAAAAAAACTAAGGAGCTACGACAATCAACTAAAGAGAGCAAACACTTAAGGACATTAAGAGGCAAACTTGAGTTTCTGATTATTGATAGAAAAGCAATAGTGACCAGATTCATATTCTAAGGAAGAACGACTGTTGTGGAAACAACCATACAGGTCAGGGATGCGGAGTCCTATCATTTTGATAGGACTCCGACTCCGACTCCGGGGGTTGATAGGACTCCGACTCCGGGTGGCAAGCATATGTAGCCTAGTTTTTTGAAAAAACTGGTAACCTGCATCATAGATCATTATAGGCTTAACTGAACCTATCTTTAGTGATCATTGCTGTATCGATCATCAA
The DNA here is from genome assembly GCA_907163375.1 of Prostheceraeus crozeri. Taxonomy (NCBI): domain Eukaryota; kingdom Metazoa; phylum Platyhelminthes; order Polycladida; family Euryleptidae; genus Prostheceraeus; species Prostheceraeus crozeri. Next base: position 137,817 of record CAJQUW010010388.1, read on the forward strand.
TCATTTTCGATGAAAGTTTATTAAATGTCGCTTTAAGTTGGATGCATGCGACTCGGCTCCTCCCATCTTGTTGATGTGTGCCCTGCACGGTTTTTCTCCAGTCTCTACCAGGCAGGAAAATCCTCCATCCTTCTTCAAAAAATATGAGTACACTTTCGATTTTGATAAGCGCTTTGGAGGAGACATCACAAACGATTAACGTGAGGGTAGGAGGTAATGTTCTCAAACAAACTGGCATTTCATTTTTGTCTCTGATGTGACCTTTGGTGCGTAGGTGTGATCGAGGTAGGAAAGTTGTAAACATTGTAATAAATGTTGCATTGAGGAAGCTAAAAGGCACTTAATCACTAGAGTAAATGAGCACATAAAAGGCAGTCCGCCATCTGAAATTGGCATGCATTTGCACTTTCCTGATGTCACTAATTTCCAGATCATGTATCACACCAAACCGTGGGTAACCAAGCTGAAACATGTATGGTTGTTTCCACAACAGTCGTTCTTCCTTAAAAATTTCTGCTTATTCTCTTCTCTTTCCTGATCACGATATTTTGATTATTGGAATGGATCGCACTCCTGAAATGTATTGTGTTATGTCCGAGATTCAAGATCGCGAAAGCTCTGTCACATTTGATTCCTTTTTTTAGTACTTTACAATATTTTGTGTTGTTATTATTTACAACAAGTGCAGAGATGGCACTGGTCGCGGTAGCTTCGAATCTCCTGTTCTTGTAAATGTCATCACAGGCTCCATGTGATTGATCATGCATGCGATAATTCACCTATTTTCCACCTTATGAGGTGCTATTTCGCGGATTTAGCATCTTTATTCAATTCTATTTTTTCTGCATACTTCAAGAAGCTTTCACAAATTCACAGGGTTGCATGAATTATGATCGAGTTCCTATAGGCCTAATTCATCGATGTTACTTAGATTGCGAATATCCACAAAAGAGAGATTAACTTAATTAGTCGACAAATAGTCAATTTTATGGAGGCATTCATTATTTGAGACATAATATCAAAACAATTTTACCTCTTGAAATATGGGCGTTGATACATGCAGCTGTGATAAAATCGTACTGAAACTTTGCACAGTTCACGGCTGAAATCGTGTTGTTTCTATCACATGCCTGTTATCCTGTTGATGTGTCGGTGTCATTTAAAGATTATTTCATTTTTGTGTAATCAGATATTTGAAGAAATCGTGCGAAAATTACTCTAAAACGATTGTCAATAAGCTACAAGAGACGCTATTTCTGAAACACAGATAAGATACATGATGACTCACGGAAGATGCAACATGAATAAGAGAGGACGGTGTAACATTTCAAGTTGTACTAAATCTTGGTTATCATCTTGAAGCGCTTACATGAACATCAACACTTTGAGAAGAACTCACGACAGACTAAGTACAATTAAGAATCCGACATCTTCATGAATTTTGCAAACTTTCCTTAAAAATCAGTCAATTCTATTTCTTACAGAAAGAAGCAATCATCTGTAGATGATGGAAAATCAAAATGCACTTTTCAGTTGAATCGAATCATAATAAGTAAAAATGCTGAATTGTCATAAAAGGAAGATCACATGGGAAATACCTGTTTGAAGAATTTCTGATCAAATTTCATGCAAGTACACTTGTATATAGGATTCACATCAAAGTTATGAAATAATTCAATTGATGAATTCCAAATACGACAGTCACCAATTTGTGTTCAAATGAGATTATGTTTAAAAGCAACACATTACGCAAGATAAATGCACAGAAATAGATTTTCTAGACAAAAAAACTGAACGCTGTTTTTTGAACTTTCATTTCATGATATTAAGTCCATTCAATACAACAATTTTCATCTAGAGTAGTAAGCAAAACTCCACTTCTGGACCGCGCAAGATGGCGGCCATCGCTGCGTCCCCCCCCCTCTGGCACGGCAGAGTGTCGTGGTCGGCCGCCGTGGTGCTTCGTGTCTGAGTCCCCCCCCCTCTGGAACGACAGAGGTTGTGGTCTGTCGTGGTGTGCCGGCCGGGTGGGTCCACGTTCACAACATGTTCGCTGACGTCCCCCCCCCTCTGCAACGACAGAGTGTGAGACTCGGGTGCGTTGGTCCGACCGCCTGGTTGACGTGGGCGACCGTCTAGGTTGACGTGGGCGACCGCCAGGATTAGTCTTGAGGCTATAGTGTGTGATGTTTTTGGTGCAATCTGCTGAATGTTGGGTTGTAAAATGGGTTGTTTCGAGTGGAAGGAGTGGTCGGATGAGAAAACGGAGGTCAGATTCGGATTCAGCGTGAAATTCTGCATCGGTAGGGTGAGTTTCAAGGCAATCGGTGAGAAAAAATTTTCAACATTTTTCGAAAAACGACAGAGTTAGAATTTGGGACGTTTTGCTGTGTAGCGCCCAAACGAAGCATCGGATGAGAAAACGGAGGCCAGATTCGGAATCTACGTGAAATTTTGGGTTAGGAAGGATGTTTCCAGCGAAATCGGAGAGAAAAAATTTTCGGCTGACGTCCCCCCCCCTGGACAGCTTGCTTCCAGTGGACGGATTTTGTCGTGCGATAGCTCGTTTGAAAGCTAAGAGTGAGACAAATTCAGTGAAAGAATCGGCTTGTTCGTATCTGCCTTCGTTTACATGTGAGACGCCATTTAAGATTTTGGGACATTGGTGAAAAACGACAGAGTTAGAATTTGGGACGTTTTGGGCTGTAGCTTCAAAACGAACTATCGGATTGGTAAACGGATGCCAGATTTGGAATCAACTTGATGTTATTGTCCAATGAGGATCATCATCCAATGAGAATCAAGCATTTCTTTATAAATAGCGAGCCTTCCACAGTGAGAATCATTCCATCGTTGAATCACACGAGTGACGGACGCACATTTTCTCTCTCTAGTTCCCTATTCTATTATCCAACTAAAATGGTAAGTCGCTACTTCCCTCCCTCTCCTCCCTTGAACGTAAACTTAATACAATCTTTTTTCATTTTCAGGCATCTACTCCATCTGCTGCACTAGTAGGACAAAATGGCGGTCAAACGTTACAAGGTTCGCTACGGTCAGATCATCTACAACTGAGGCCAGTGGAAGAAACATCCAAGGTACATAATCCTACACCGCTACAGCGTAAATTTAAACAAGCCTTGCGTTATGATGATCATAGCGTAGTACTCCAAACGGGAATGCTCCCTTCCACGGATGTCAAGATAATGCACAATCAGTATGGGGACTACATACTGATCCCCGTGAGTCCGTACATTCGCCACCAACTTGATATTATTGAGGAGTACGTGACATTAAATATGGACATTCCTACTCCTCTTGCTCAAGAGTGGAAGGCGAGAGATGACAAGGATACTCCCTATAGAAAGATTTGGGATGGTAATCACATTTGCCTACCGGTATCACATTGGTGTACTTACTATAAGAAGGAGGGAGATCATTCAATACCCATCAGATGTGATGAGCTCGGAGAAGGTACTTGGGATATCCTTTTCAAAGTGAATGGGCTATATTATGGTCGACACAAGGATAATAAAATAGCCTCTCTCTCCATGCATATGGAATCCATCCTATATATTCCGAAACCACCCAACGTGGACGACATAATTGATCAAATCCTTAACAGCAGTGGTACGAAGCGCAAGTCGGAGAAGAATGCTACATCAAAACGCAAATCAAAGAAGGAGAATTGCTAGTCCTTTCCTAACTCTACCCTATGACAATTCGCTTATGTGCTTTGAGTGTCGTAGACGTGGTCTTATTAGATACATTTTACTTCTTCGTTGCCATCATATCATTTGTGTATTTTGTCGTGAAAAGCATCGATGTAATTCTTCATTTTGTAATATGTTATAGAACGTTTCCTTAGATGTGTAAATTTCCGTTTTAGGCTTCTATCATCATTTTTATGGATTGTGAGGGTGAACCTGTACAGGAGCTCAGTGCTATTGCTATGAACAATTGGACATATCAGATTGTTAGTGTCTATCATCAACATGCCAACTGCGATCCCAATGTTGATCAATGGGCGAGAAAACACATTCATGGACTTAATCTGAAATATTTGCAAGACTATGGCTTTTCTTGTGAGAGTGCTCTTCTTATTGACTTTAAACGATGGTTAGCTGCTTTCAATGTTATACGCATCTTTTGTAATAATCCTGGTAAGGAGAGGAAAGTATTTCCCAATCTAATCATTGATGATATTTTGCTCCCACCTTGGGATAGTAGAGTGAATCAACATTATCATGAAGTCACAAAACGTTTTAAGGATTTGTGTGTTCCTATTTTGTCTGTTCGTTGTAGTAGCTACGTTCATAACCAATGCTTCTTTCCTCCTTACCTCAACACTGCCAAAGTCCTGTATGGTTATCATTGCTCGCTGTATGATAGTTACCAGCTGTATCTATTTTATCTCTTTCAAACCATTGATTTATAATGCATGCTTGTTACCATTATTCAATAAATGTTACTATGAGAAGAGTTGTTGTTTTCATGCAATGGATGGGTTAGATAAAGGGCGATCATGTCTTTCTCAAACGACTGCGGAACATTACGTTTTCATAGGCAAAGTTTAAAAGGAGCTGTTCAAGATTATGTGATAAAATTTCATAAAGATGAGACCGACATCGAAGCAGTGGTCGATGATGCTAGCACTCTATTTCTAGAGTTAATGAATACATTCTCTGATAGCATTATCATGGCGCGATTAGTTGCGAAAATTAAGTTTAGTCATTTTGGAAAGGAAGAGGTGGAAAGTCGCTCTTTCCATTTTGCTTCTTATTCAATGGAAGTGGTAGATCACCCCCAAGAATTTTTTAAAAGACATATGATAAAAATTGCTGAACGTCTTAACGCATTTAACCATCATGGTAGCAGTCTAGTGATTGAAGCGATTTCAGATATTCACATTCAACTTTCCATAAAGAAAAATTGAAAATGCAGTGGTACTTGATTGTAGCACAACTGGTTTTCGAGCTATGTCTGCTCACTCTCGAAGTATATTCCTTCTGTACATGCGTCTATTATTTAGAAAAGGCTAGCAAATTCATATCTTCAAAAAGACTTGCTATAGACATCAGTAACGGTGAAACTATGTGTTGCGATGTATGTAAGCGAAAGGATGGAAATGAAAAGCGCATCTTCAAGAGATGTAAGCATGCTTTTTGTCAACGCTGTTTCATACGTAATTGCATTCAACTTTGCCAATGTAACCACTGTGACATTGCTCATTTCGAGTGTCACTTATGTCGCAATAGTTAGTACCTATGCAAATGTGGTAAAGATAGGTTTTAGCAAAGACTAACACGGAAAATGGCGAAACGTACGAAACGTAAAAGTCAAAAGTTTTCTTCAGCCATTCAAGCTCTCCGACGAATGAAAGCAAATCAGCGATACAATGCTATACGACATGCTAACGATAAATTCATTTGTGAAATTATTTCTCATGTGAGGAAGTTGAGGACGAAGAAATTAGCGCCAAAACAACGAAAGTTACTTAAGCGATATGCTACGAAATTGCGTTTCATCTCCAATCCTAAAGTCGCCCTTCAAAGAAAGAGGAAAACTCTAACACAAAAGGGCGGTTTCCTTTCAGCAATACTTCCAATGATAGCTCCTGCCGTGGGCAACCTATTGGGAAATATCTTTGGCTCTAAGCGTTAATTATGCAAATGTTGAGTCTCAAAGTAATAAAATGGATTTCAGACTTCAATGTGATAAAGTTCTGACTGTATCAGGTCCATCTCATGCAGGTAAAACTGTTTTCACGCTGAATTTATTGGATAAAAGAAGGGAGTTGTTTAAGGAACCTATCAATCGAGTGATTTGGTGTTATGGTATTTATCAACCGTCGCTGTTTCAGGAATTGCAAAGTCGCAACTTTATTCGACATGAAGGAATTATTCCAGTGGATAAACTTCAGTCTAATGATGTTGTTGTATTGGATGATTTATTAAAAGAAAGTAAGAATTCAAAAGATGTTACAGATATGTTCACTCGCGCAGCACACCATAAAAGGTGTTTTATCATCTATATTACACAAAATTTGTTTCCTGATGGAAAAGAAGCTCGTACACGAAACCTGAATACACACTATTATGCTATTTTCAAGAATCCGCGAGATAAAAGTCAATTTGAAATTTTAGCGCGACAAGTTGCACCCAGAGGATCAAAAGCCTTAATTGAAATTTTTCAAGCAGCTACTGAAAAACCATACGGTTACTTATTCATTGACTTTACGCAAGAGTGTCCGGAAGAATTTAGATTTCGAAGTGATATTTTGAAAACTCCCATGATTATCTACAAACTATGAGTTCTTATTCTCGCATGATTGTTATTCCTCAGGATGAATATGTACAATTGACTGCCATGCAGCAAGTAAAGCAACCTCTTGCAAATCAAATGTATAGGAAAGAAATAGATTATCAGCAAAATGTTCACATCAAAGATCCACATCGTGCTGTATTATTACAATCGGAAACTGTTGAGCAATTGAAAAACTTGAAGAATAAGATGCGTGACTCTGTATCGACTGCTACACCTTTAGCATCTCGCGCACATGCCATATCTCTTTTCAACAGTATTGAGCCCCATCTCAATGTAAATGATAGAGGAGAAATCATTACAGATGAAAATAAAGTGATTGATGCTTCACGTTATGAAGACTTGATTCAGTATGCGACACGTAGAAAGCGCCGTCAGGGCTATGTTCCACCTGGTTGGTCATACTTTCTTAAACTATTGAAAAAGCATAATGTGCCAAAATTTGCTTTAAATAATGAGACATTGAAAGAACTTGATTCAACAGTGGCTACTACTCCAATGCTTCAGGCGATGAAAATGCCAACAAATTGGTTTAAGACGTCACCTGCTACATCCCCTCCCACACTCACTAAGCAAACAAGGGGAAGAACTCGACGTAGATCTGTATCGCCACTAAAACTGGTAAAAGGAAAACGTAAAACAGCTCCTCCTAGGAAATACATGTTCTCAGACTATTAATATGAAGCAGATGTGTTGCTTGTCATGTAATGAGCCGCCAGAGGTGAATGTCGTTGTCACTTGCACTTGCTGCGCCAGCTCTCATAATGAAACCCCTAAGCAATGTGAACACGATCGCAAAACCGCTAAAGCTAAATGCTGCAGTTGTTGTAAATGTAGAAAGGCAAGAAAGAAAAAAGATGAGAAGGAGGAAAAAGAGTCAGCCGTCATCGACTGAACGTTTGAAGTCAATCTATTATGATGTAAAACATCCGGCAGGATTTGCATCTATCAAGAAATTATCAAAAGCGAGTGGTCTTCCACAATCACAAGTGAAACGATGGTTAAAGGGTCAGGCTACCTATACACTCCACAAACAAGCGAAAAAGAAGTACCGCACCCGCCATTATATTGTTCATGACATCGATGAACAGTGGCAAGCAGATTTGTGCGATGTTGCCTCCATTTCAAAACATAACTCGGGCAATAATTTTATTTTAACCGTCATTGATATTTTCTCGCGTTATGCGTGGGCTCAACCTTTAAAAACTAAAGAAGGGAAAGGAGTAGCAAAAGCATTCCAAACAATTTTTCGAGAAGGTCGCATTCCAAAAAGAATTCAGAGTGATCAAGGAAAAGAGTTTGAAAATCAGCATGTGACAAGATTATTTGAGAGGCATGACATTGAGTTGTTTAGTGTAAAGAGCGCTTATAAAGCTGCACTCGTTGAACGTTTTAATCGCACATTAAAAAATCGTTTGTGGCGACATTTTACTGCCAACTTGACACAAAATTGGACAAAGGTTCTACAAGATACACTCCATGCCTACAATCACTCTATCCATCGTTCTATTGGACTCAGACCAGTAGATGTAAATGCTGACAATGTAGATAAAGTGCGCGAATCATTCCAACGTAAACGCACTCATGTGAAAAGTGATGTGAAAATTGGCGATAAAGTTCGTATCTCAAAAGTGAAAAGTGTTTTTGCTAAAGGGTACCTCCCGAATTGGACAGAGGAGGTATTTACAGTATCAAGGATTAATCAAAAAGACTCTCCGACCACCTACAAGTTGAAAGATTACGATAATGAAGAAATTGAGGGTAGCTTTTACCGCGATGAGATTGAGGTAGTCACTGAAAGTGAAACATATTTGGTAGAGAAAATCATTCGATGTAAAAAACGGCAAGGTGAAGAATGGTGTCTTGTTAAATGGACTGGTTATCCTTCAAGTATGAACTCTTGGATGCGTCGTGCCGACATCTTTCATCTAAGTGATCGACAGTGATTCATGCAAAGTTGTAACTAACAATGTTTAGGGTTTGAGCTATGAATCCAACTGCCTCATTTTATTCACGACCCTCCTACGTAAGTGGTGGAGGACAAATTTACATCGGTGCTCGCCGCCAACGTGGAGGTAGCATACTTGGTGCACTGAAATCTGTTGTAGCACCTCTCATATCCAATGTCGGTAGATCTTTAAAACGAAATGTTTTAAGTAATGCCGTTGGCTTTGCTGGTGATGTTGCTAGTGATCTTTCCAGAGGTAGAAGTTTTAAGAGCAGTTTGTTGAATCGTGGGAAGGAACGCGGTTTAAAAACATTGAAGCAGACCATTGCTGGTGTTACTCAAGGAAAGAAATCACCTAAACGAATGAGAAAAGGAAGGAGGAAACATCGCGGAGCTGGTAAGGTGCGATCTTCAGTCAAAAGGCATTCACGCAAACGTCGCAGAGGCTCTAATCATTCATCAGGCGCTAAACGACGACGCTGCTATAACTTCTAATCATGGAGTGTAAAACTTCCGGTTTTTGTTTGTTCGATCAACAAGCCATACAGACAGATATTCTTAGTTCAAGTATTGTAGATTATCATCCTCGAACAGCTGAGAATGCTGGCCCCATTGAATTTGTTATTCCTGGTGGTAGTGATGACTACATAGATTTGAGTTATGCGATGCTTGATTTGAGGTTTAGAATTCAGCAAGCAGATGGAACTGCTATTGACGATGCACATAAAGTTGGACTGAACAATTTACCATTGACTACATTACTTCGCGATGTTTCTCTAACGATTGGAGAGCAGCAGGTGGAAGGTGGTCAAAGCGATTATCCCTATAAATCATATTTCAATCATGTATCACAGTTTCATCCAGCAGCACAAAAAAGTCATATGGAAGCCATGGGATGGTACAGAGATGAAGCAGGAAAATTTGATGTTGAAACAAACAGTGGCTTTGTAAAGCGATCTGCTATGATTAAAGATAGTAGAGTATGTCAGCTATATGGTCCGCTGAATTTAGACTTCTTTAGACAGTCAAAGTTTTTACTCTGTAATACCAGCATGCGACTCAAGCTGACATTGAATAAGCCTGAATTTGCGCTGAATGCATTTGCTAAAGTTGACAATTTTAGAATTCATGTGGAAGATATTGCACTTTACATTCGTCGAGTAGTACCGAATCCAAGTGTCATTAGAGGGCATGCTGAAGGTCTTAACCGCCAAAATGCCATTTACCCCGTTCAGCATACAAAGCTTCTCACCTTTACAATTCCGAAAGATCAAAAGAGTTTCATGAAAGATGGCCTCTTTCCATCGGAAGCACCGAAGCTCCTCATGGTGGCAATGGTTGAAAATGATGCATTTAATGGTAATATAAAGAAGAATCCTTTCAATTTTAAACACAATCAGTTAAGTGAAATTGCTTTACGTGTTAATGGTGTGAGTCATCCTGGTCCACCCTACAAACCAGATTTTGCTTCGGATCAATTTATGCGCAGTTATGTTGATTTTATGGATGTCTTTGGCTTTTACAATACGGATGATACCAACGGACTGACTATGAAAGAATTTAAGAGTGGATATACTATTTATGCATTTGATTTGACTGCTGACAGCGATATTAGTGCACCCTATCGTCAAGCGAACGTGCCTCATAATATTCGTTTGGATTTGACGTTCAAAAGAACACTACCTGAGACGATCAATGTATTAATTTATGCAGTCTTCGATTCAAATATTGAAATTACAAAGTATCGTGACGTGATTCTTCAGTATAATCGTTAATGAGTTGGTTGACTGCTGACGATATTAAGACTAAAGTGCAGCGTAATGCAGACGAAGCGACGTTGAAAGCTTTCGATAATGTCTATTCACTCGATACCTTACCACCTGCAGTAAATCACTATCCCATCTTTATTGTGCTAAACACTCATTCACAGAATTTAGGCGGTGAGCATTGGAAAGCGATCTTTATTGGAGAAGACCGACGTGGTGAACTATTTGACTCTCTTGCTCAACCTCCAAATATACCAACACAGCAGTGGTTGAGAAAACATACGCGTCAATATCAGCGAAATGAACGCATACTACAACATCCACTTTCATCAACGTGTGGTGCTTTTGTACTGTACTTCATCTTAAAACGTTTACATGTATCTCGATTTGCATCTGTTATTCAAAACTTTTCATGTAATCCATCCTCTAATGAAAAAATGATTTGTAAGTTCTATCATGATTTGAAATAAAAACTTCATGTTGGAAAAATTGTTTTTTATTTTACAATCCGCTGGGTACGTACATACTCAATGAGATAGTCTAGGATCATATTTGCTTGTTCATGAGATTTTAGTCCAGTAATGATCACTTTACTATTATGAAAGATTGCCACATGCACAGGCAACCAACAACTAATGAGAGCTGCAGGAAAAAGTTCGGGTTCATAACACAAACTGTAACTGCTGGTACGAATCTTCAAAAATGATAGACTGTCACTCAATTGAGTAGAGATCACCATATTGTCCACAGTCAGATTCGACATCACACACCTCTCCCTCTTCCATATCCGACGTAGTAGTCTCTGTAGCTCTAAGCGCATTGACTGCGCCGATGAATGAGAAAGGGCGCCGAGAATCTGTACAGTCCCATTTGGGAAGAGTTGAAGATTCCGTGAATTGTTCATCTTCACCACTAACATTTGAGGACGGCCCGGGTAATACTTGCTGTTTGGAAGCTGTTGGCGTAATGTTGTGAGATCGATTTTGGTGTAGAGTCTGAAGCGACGGAGAATGTTGACGATGGTGTAGCGATGGCGCTTCATGATGAAAGAATGAGTAAATTGAGCGATGTACCTTCCTTTTATACTTTTCCCAACTACCTTGATGAAATGTGAAGTTAGTATGAAGTTGGGAATGATAGAGTTGAATTCGCCGATTGTTGACGCGCAGCCAGATGCGATTTCCAATACGTGAATGTCTTTTCATATAGAAGTATTTCAAGTCCTTCATGATATGATGTAGAGATTGAAAATGACGATAAGATAAAACAAACTCTCTTCTCACATTTCCAGTTGAATCTTTGAAATAGACGTTTCGATCATGATCCGTTTCAATACGTTGTAGGGAATCTAATTTCCAACTCATGGTGCGTGGTAATCATATCTGATTAAGATTTGCATAGTAGGGCGATGAACTCACGACGAATAAATGTCATGATGGAGCGATGTATGTATCTTCTATACTTCTCCCAATTGTATTTGCGAAATGAGAAACAGTTTGCGGAATGAGAATGGTAGATTTGAATTTCATTTCTGTAATGTTGAAGCCAAACTTGATCACCCAAGGAGATGAATCTTAATGTTTCAAAATATTCCAAATCCCTCATGATATCATTGAGGTTGACAAATTGTCGCCATGTTAATGTAATTCCTCTTGATGTATGACCATGAGAATTTTTGAAATGTACGTTTCCATCACGATCAACTCTGATATATTGTAGAGAGTCCAAAATCCAAGTCTTCATGATGTTATGCAAAGTTGCAGATTAGCAATATAAAAATGTCGTTTTATCATATTTTGCTTAGCAATGCGGCTACAAAGAGATTTACTAGCAATCGAGCCGCACTCTTTTCTACTCCCATTGATCATGCACAACAGCTAAATGGGAATTGGGAAGTGGGTGTCACTCAACTTGTTTATAGCAACTGTGTCTATACTTTTGATCATGAGGTGATGACTATTAATATGAGGCGTACAGCTGCTTATCAATGTGAAAAGGGGTGCCGAGTATACATTCCACAGTGGCCAAAGAAAGATCTCTTATCATGTAAAAAGTTTATATATGATTTCTTGAATAAAGCGTGTAAACATATTGTCCAATTTACTCCGCACAATGATGATTATAATTATGTACATCATGTAGTTGAGAAAGATTGGATTGTTGGTTTAAGTCCAAGTTTAAGAAATGATTTAGGCTACCTCGCTAGCGCCTTAACAAGCTATGATAATTTTAACGTTAATTACCACATAAGTGGTCATAAACAGTTAATATATCGAGAGGAAGCTTATTATGTAGATCTTATTCCAAGAAATGAGAAGACGTTGGTGAAGAAGATTGTGATTAAGCCAAGAAAGACAAACATGACTCCTGAAACATTATTGAAGAAATTTAATTATCTCCTTCGAGTTGATGACAAACAAGTGGCAACATTGACTTATATTAAATCATCTAATCATATTGCAATAAGCAAATTAAATGATGATGATCTAGTATTAGTTTGTTCAAAAGATTTTCATCAGTTCTTACGACATCGTTCTGCAGCTGTTCATGGAAAATCTGATATGCAACATTTACCATGTGAAAGGTCAAATCAATTTGATACAGAATGGGCCGTATCTTTATACAGAAAGTGTGTAGAGCCTTTTGGTGGTTTCTTACATGAAACAAGAGTGTTGATGCCTCGCATTATTACTTCGGTTAAATTGGTTGTAGATTATTTAAATGAAGTGATTAATGAGCAACATATTTCATTTTCTGAAAAAGAAGGTACTTTGTCTCTCACTATAAATGGAAAAGGTATTGAACTAATTATGGATAAAACTCTAATGGACATTTTGGGTTTTGATCAAAATATCTTTAAAAGTGGTACTGTAACCAAAGCTAGCGCAGACATGTCGCTATCGCGTCGTATTAAACTATTTTCAGATATATTCCAATATTGGTGAAGATGTACGTGTGGGAGATGTTGAAGCTCCATTGCTAGCAATGATACCATACCAGCCAAAAAGCTGCAGTATTTTATCTGAGCATACTTTCAAGAAAGTGCATTATACAAAGCTGAAATCAAACTACATCCCACAAATTGATATTGCCATTTATGATGATGCTGGTGCGTTGATTCCTTTTCATAAAGATGCTGTGACAAGTATTACACTCCATTTCCGAATGAAGAGTTAATGCAAAAGTATGCTAATATATTTTTCCAATGTGAATAATATGGAAAGTGAAAATAAGGACTCGTTTCTAATCTACTTGCCCAGTAATGCTTCTATGAATAAATTTCCCAAAAATAAACCATCAGACTATCGAGTAGAATTAAATCGGCCACTGCATTTAGAAGGTGAATGGGAAGTTGGCGTTTCTAGTATTTGCTATGATAGCAATATTCAGAATGTGAATGATTTGGAAGAAATGATATTGACTCCTCGCACCCATGATGGAATAACGATGAATAATGCATTTCAGTTCCCATACAATTTAACATCAGATGGAAAGTGGAACTATGAATGGATTCAGATAAAATCAGATTCTTATGAGCCATTTGGGAATGAGAAAATTATTAAGGCATTCAACAGTGGTAATACTTCCATCATGAAGAATAAAAATCAGAAAGCTTATGAGTTTACTATCTATCATTGGAGTGGGAGACAGTTCCTCCGCTTTCATTCTTTTACTAAAGGTCTTACGCTGAGGTTGGATAGTGAATTCTATCCACATCTTGGTTTTGGTCATGGACTACATCTAACGTCAATTGCTACTGCAAATGTTAAAAAAGTTTATTCAACTCGAATCAACAAATTTCATTATAGATTTAAAATATTTGATGAAGATGTTGTAGAATGCGAAGAACGCATCATTTTGAAAAAGCGTGGTGTTCAACCTTTATCACTTATTGAGTTAGTAAAACGATGGAATGAGACTGTGGGTAAGAAGTATGGAGAGGAAAATTATGGCGGACAAAAATAAGTTGGTTATTCAGAAATATAATGACAAACTTACAGTTTATTTCTCTCCAACCTTGCGTCATTTTGTAAGACATTATACGCCTATTATTGGAAGCGGTGTGGTGTATGGTTCTCATGAATATCACACTAAAGCTGATTCAGTTAATGATGAATGGTGGGTGGACATCTATGGCGATCGCATCAAGAAAATTTACCAGTCTTATGAAGAATCTAAAGTTGCTATCAATATAATGCCGCGTCTATATCATACAGTTGAAAGCTTCATTCATGTAGTAAATCCTTATATACAACAGAAGTTGAAGCATGTGATGAAAAGTAAATATGATGTAAAGACACACCACATTTCGTTTTCAATTGAAAAACAACGCGTTGTTCTGAAACTGGGTGATGACATTCAATGTCAATTGAGTAAAAATTTGAAAAAACTCTTTGGCTTTTCAATGCTACAAACTGTGTTTGCTGCTGCGCATACGATTGGTATAGAAACACCAATGACACTTGATAAACATGAACAACACCTTTACATTCAAAGTGATTTGATTTTACCTATTTCTGTTGGCGAGAAAAAAGAATACATTTTACGTGATTTCATTCATGATAAAGACGCTTCATATGGAATAGTCGAGAAGATGTTTGAATCTATTTTCTATCATCCCGTCGTCAAACAAACTATACCCTCTATTGCTATCAAAATTACCAATGGTTTACAAGAGTGTATCCATGTGAAAGATACTAAATCCCTCGTAACTTTAGTGTTTCGGAAAACAAAGTGAAGTCATTGTGATATGTTTATTGAAATAAAAATATGTATATGAAAAAGTCTTTTCACAGATATAGGGGGAATGGGCTGACTGTAGGCATATATTCACAAGGAAGAAACGATCTCATGCGATACATAAAACAACCATGTATATCTACAAAAAGCAACATCAAAATACTGAGTTTAAGTTGATTATGTCAATACATCTCCTGAATGTGGTAGCGTGAGTTTTATTCTTTTGGGTGGAGGTATGTTTGTGTCAGGATGTCCATGTGGAAGAGATGTGTTATGTCCTATCCAACACCTCTTATCCTCCCATGCTGAAAGTGCTCGTTTCTTGAACGTGTACGTTTTCACAGTATGAACTTGAGATTTTAAGATTGTCATATTGACAAACGTTATAGTTTTATTTTTATAGGCCTTCTTATAGGACCGATGTTTCATTTTATGAACAATGGATTTTGATATACCTTTAGCACGCTTAATACTATCTGCACATTCTTTTAGTTTCATGGAATACATTTTAGGACGGAGGAGAATCATTTCATCTATTTCCTTTCCTGCTGTTTCATCCTTAAAACAACCAAGTTTGGCTTTATTCTGTATGGAATAGAGTGGATGAGTGGGATTGTAGTTAGATGTATCGAAATATTTTTCTAATGACTTACCTACTTCATTAAAATTTAAATCTTTTTGAGTGGTAATTCCTAAAAAGAAACTATCTGTATCACCACCCAGCAAGCGAACCTCTTTTACGAGAGGGCATGGTTTTAATATTTTGTAGAAGAGTTGATACATTTCAAGCTTGGAATAATCTAAAACGGCTTGCCCAATATAGATGGGTTTGCACAACTCAACTTCTGATTTAATCATTTTAACACCTACAAGATCCTCATCGATGATGTCTCTATCAATGAAAAGAGGTGATGAGGTCAATTTGTGATATTTTTGTTCATCAACGACTAGTTTGTAATTCATACGTTTTCTAACATCCTCCATGGTCTTTCCGAATAGACTATTATTCTTATATTTATAAAAATCCTTTTCAAAATTATTTTGGGCGAGTGCACGTTTTTGACTGTTACTATCTATGTAGGGTTTGAGGAAGGCTTTCTGTCTAAATTTGATAATGCGGTGAACTGACTTTAGAAGCATGCCCATTTCTAAATAGAATTTTAATATGCAGAAGTGTACGAGATAATTTTTCTTATCATATTGGGTGAGTAAAAGTTTGCGGCATGGTTTGTACCTTGGCTGTCCACACTCTGTTAAGTTATTATGAAATTGTGACATGAATGGTGAAAACATATCTTCAGTCACTTCGCCAGATTCAGGTGCGAGTGGGAAATCAGCAGTTTTATTTTTAATACTATTTGGATAAATCAAATCCACTTCAAAATAATATCCCCAATCACCTTCATCTGGAATATTCAGTATGTTTGAAGGGTTGGAGTAATACTCAAGCTCATTTTGATTTAACCAACTAAACTCGGAATGAGGTAGTGGTTTAGACAGTGAACTGCCATATAAATTATTTTGGTCATAGTACTTTAGGTGGATATGATCATCACCTACTGTTTCAGATTTTATATGATGTTTATTTACAAATGTGAGACCACCGCGTATTCCGCGCTCAAATATATTATACATCTCCGGGTCTTGTAAGAGATGAATGGTCTCACCAGTCATTTTAAAGGCTGATTTAAAGGACATGGCTGGTAGACTGACAAAGTGGATAGGATCTAATTTGTCTTCTTCTAATGCCACTCGTCGAAACTCCTGAAAGACATCAGCCAGCAAAATGACATCTAATTCTAAGTAAGCGATCATATAATCGCCAAACGTTTTACAATTAAATTTTAACCATGCCTCTTGAGCATGTTCATAGTCCTCTACTGGACAATCTTCACCCGTCAAATCGTTTTTGAATTTGTCAATGGAAGGAAGGGTTGTTTCATTTAGTTTAGACATTGAGCTAAAATACGCATAAGGAAAGACTCCTTTGCGAGTGATTATTTCATCCGTTAAGTTTGGATAGTGTTTCTTCAAAGTTTGACTATGGGGAAGAAACTTGAGATTACGAACGAGAGAAGCTAGTGACGCTGACATGAATTGAAATGAATCTAAAAATTTTATTTCGAAGAAGACTGTCTTATTTTCTTTAGTTTTATCTACTGGTACTTTTGCTGTCATTGCCATGAATTTTTCTCTCGTTTGTGCTATTACATTAAACTGCCACGATTTCATCTGGCTCAACCCTCCTTTTATGAGCATATGACTGTCATAGCCCTTAAAGTTATGAAAAATGACGGGTAGTACACGACGTCTCAACCTAAGTGAAAAGTTACATTTGGAGCAGAGTGCGTTTCTAAATTTACCAGTGATGTGATCATGATCACGCACTTTCTTAATTTTATCGTCATCAAACGTTTTATGACATTTAGGACAGGATGTGCAACTTTCAAATTTTTGTTTGTCTTCATCTGACATATGTAGTGACTTACGCTGCAATTGGGAATCATATGATTGTTGAAATTTTGCAGCTTTATCGAGAAATTCTAGAAATTTTGAAATGCAATCTTCACCTTGCCAAGTATGCATTTTGTTTTGTCTATTCCTAAAGTGGTCATGCCATACTTCATAGCAGGATATGGCTGCTGGCTTGTGGATGATATCATCAATGTAGCATTCTATGTCTGCGTAAATGACACGCAGGGGACTTAATTCGTCACCATTATCCCTATGTGAAAATATTTTATCTTTGGGCATGCGTTCCATTTGTAATTTACCTCGCTTGCACCATTCATAGTGAGTTTCAAATTTATCTTTACTCCAAAATGAGCGGATGCAGCGGTCGCATACAAAATGTTCACCTCTTTTAGAGTGCCCCAAGTGAGTGTACAAGCGAGAGATTTTGGGAATACCACAGTAGTGCCATTCCTCGCTATCATCTTGTTTTACTAATAAGAGGTTGACTACACGTTCATAACAAGTTGAACGTGAATTATAGCGGGCACCCTTCAACCCCTTCTCCCACACGTGAACGACAATTTTAATCTTATTATGTTTTTCGAACGTTTCTACATCTTTGATTTTCATGTTGTTACTATCACAACCTTCAAAGTCTAGTTCATCCTCCCACTGTCTATAGCTATAGGTGCGATCTCGATGCGCGTTGATATCATTATAGTGAAGGATGGATAGGACTGCATATTTGAAACACTGTGATTTACAATCAACATTGATGACAGCTTTCTTATTATACAACGTTTTTGGAAGTTTAAATGTGCCTCGAGCTGCATGACTTTCTAATAGGGAAATTTTGAATATGGCTGAGTCCACACCATCAAAAATGAGAGCGCTGTCGCGTTGATTGAATTTATCTACATTTGATTTTAAACATTGAATGTGAAAATTTAGCCAAGACTCGCAGTCTACAACTTCGGTTGCGGAAGAGGAAGGAATATGAAACTGTATTCTCTCCGTCACTTGACCCGTTTGAAAATCTATTTTAATATATTTTAGTTTTAGGTAGATGAGCGCCTTCATTCTAAAATTGTCTAAATTATTGAAGAGCGCTTCGATAATGTTAGAATTTTGAAGGAGCCACTCAGGAAAATCTACAATTTGAGTATTGGACTCCATGCAGTAGTCGCGTACTAAATTATTATGTGAAACATTAATGAGGGAGATGGTAGAGGTACCGTTGGTGTAGTGATCATTTGCATGCGTGTGTTGAAGTCTGTGCGAAGATCGCTGAAAGTGACTATCAAAAGAAAGAGGGCACAAATCGCAAGGAAAGGAGATGTCATCGTCAGAATCAACTTCACCTCCGGAGATTGACGCCGCTTTGCGTTGACACACACGTTGTTTGATGTGTCGAAGGAGACTGTGCTTCCTTGTAAACATATGTCCGCAGTCGGCACATTCCCACTCGTTGCCTTGCCGCGAGAGTCCTGAGCTGGAACTCACATCACCTGAAAGAGAAATCATTCTTTCATCTCTGTTCAAGCCTCAGTGTAGTGTTACAACCTACCTTGACTCAATAACTCTAAACTTTCCTCGAGAAGAGAGGGCGTTGGTGATGAAGTTGATGTCTGAAATTGAGGAAGATGCTATTAGTCACACGTTTGAGGGAGATGAGAGGAAATTTTCAACTTACCATTTCAACGAAATCAAGTTTAAGGTTGATACTTCTACAAGATAGAGACTTCACTCAAATAATAGTCAAAGAGAGAGATCGTGCGTTCGTCACTTGTATGATTCACAGATTAAATGAAATGACCTGAATGTCACTTTGCTTATATACTTTCATCCTCTTCATTCATTGGATGTTCATTCTGATTGGCTGCTTGTGTATACTTAAGAATTAGAAAAATGTTAAAGTTATCATTATTCAAAGTCAGCATTTCAAAGACAACATGACAAGTCCTCCAACAACACCAAATACCGCATTGGAGTTCTCCTCTCCATATACATCAGCAAAGGTGCTCGTTACAGCAAATGCACCAAGAAAGGCGAAGGTGGAGAAGACATACAATCTCGACAATATACGAAAGTTATCATTATCGGAGGAGGATGAAGAGGAGTTGCCCGACCTAACAGGCATACGGTGGAAATATTTACAATATGATGCCGAAGGGGTGATGGAGATGACCAGCAAGTCGCACTTGCATCAAATATGGGAGTGGTACACCCCTAACTCCCAACCGCGAACCGTGGCGGAGTGGGCGTACATTGAGAAAGTGAGGGACGCTGCAGAAGAACGTTTAAAGCAGCTCAACTGTTTTTGTAATCTATGTGAAGCCAGACTCTGGGACGATATTGACGATGAAGACCTTTTGAAATACATGCCATAATAAATGTTTATTTCGTATTATCTTTGCTTTCATACTGACTTACTTGAATGGGGTTTTAGTGAATAATTTAACCATGTATACTTTTTCATTTGGAAATAGTAGCACGCTTAGTCTAACTTGTAAATCTAAAAACATTTCATATGGACGATGATGGTAGATGAAATAGTGTCAAATAAATTAAGATAGCTTACACTTCTGATACAGGGATAGCAATCGACTGCGATCCATGTGTAAAGAGCTTGTTAGACTACGGATGGGCTTAAGTGGATGATTTAACCATGTATACTTTTTCATTTGGAAATATTAGCACGCTTAGTTTAACTTGTAAATCTTATAACATTTCATATGGACGATGATGGTAGATGAAATAGTGTCAAATAAATTAAGATAGCTTACACTTCTGATACAGGGATAGCAATCGACTGCGATCCATGTGTAAAGAGCTTGTTAGACTACGGATGGGCTTAAGTGGATGATTTAACCATGTATACTTTTTCATTTGGAAATAGTAGCACGCTTAGTCTAACTTGTAAATCTAAAAACATTTCATATGGACGATGATGGTAGATAAAATAGTGTCAAATAAATTAAGATAGCTTACACTTCTGATACAGGGATAGCAATCGACTGCGATCCATGTGTAAAGAGCTTGTTAGACTACGGAAGAGAGAAGTGTGTTATGTTGCGTGTGGCGCGTGAGTGTCCTCCCATTTCATTCCATTCATCAATTCGTCTCATTGATAGAGACAGGTAGAACTCATGGTTCTCATAACGTATGCAATGGAAAGTTTTAGGCAACCTTCGACAGTTGGCCTAAATGTCGCTCCCTGACGCGAATGCATGCTACGTTGAGACAGAGGCAATCACTTGCAAACATGACGCAGAGAGGTTTAACAAGATTGACCATTGCCGAATGTCCCTTGCGGTATACATAGCTACGGGTTTCACCGCCGCCCTTTACAGGAACGCCCGTCGAAAGGAAGTATTACACCGAACTTCATTTGCAACGTTCAAGTTGACTGATAGCAGATTCAACTTAATGATAGTATTCGCCAGTCCGAAGACTGCCCAGGGCAAACCGCGAGGAGGTTCTATCATGTCTTGCCCCATGGTGGCCCTTAAGAGAGCCGATGGTTCGTTCTCGGGAGTAACAAAAGATGACTATTGGCTTGAATAGTCAATAGGTATGACGGTTAGGTTCTCGTATACCCTATCCGCCTAAGCTCGTGGTGGTGCATCTGGCACCTTTCGGATGCGGGTGGTATTTGGAGTCACACCTCATCCCGTCCAAACGATCCTCTTGATCTTCCCCTTCTTCTCATCCTCATCCCACTCGTCGAGGATGACGAACTCGGGAATACCGTTGTCTTCATCAGTGAAGACGGGAATATTGTCGGCAGATGTCGCTTCCATCGTGACTTCAAATTGAATGAGAAGCGCTACAATCTTCTGGCTTATATAGGGTTTTCAACAATGAATTGCTCAACAGCGAATCAGAATGCTTCAGGGATAGCAATCGACTGCATAATGTTCAAGTTGACTGATAGCAGATTCAACTTAATGATAGTATTCGCCTAGGTCCGGGGGGGGCGGGCGGGGGCCGGGGGGTCGGCGCGCGGGGCGAGGGGGCATTTTGGCTGTTTATTCTGTTGGTTGGGGGGGCTTTTTGTTTGTTTATTTTTTGAGGTTTGGTTTTTTTTGTGTTTTGTTTTAGTTGGTACGGGTTTAATATGTGTTTTTTTTTGGGGTTGGTGTTGTTGGGGAGTTTTCTTTTGGTTGGGTGGTGTTGTTGTTTGTTTTTTGTTTTAGGGGGAGCGGGGTGGTGGGTGGGTTTTTTGTCGGGTAGTGTTTGTGGTGTGTGTCGTTTGACTTATGTTTGGGTGTTGTGCGTTTGTTTTTTTTTGAAAATGTCATTTTGTTTGTTTTTTGTTTGTTTGTATGGTCGTAGTTAGTTGGTAATGCGGTTTATGCGGTTGTGTGTTTTTTTTGTGGGTTGAGATTCCAGGGTGGTTCAGTTAGGCGTGGGGGTGAATGTGGGGGCAGGCGGCGTTGGGGCCGTGGGGGTGTGGTTGGGGGGGGGTGGGTGGGGGGGGGGGGGGAGGATTGGAGTGTGGGTGCTGGGGGGGGTGGTAGATTGTTGGAGTGTGGTTTGGGGTGGGGGATGTGGGTCGGGGGGCGGGGGCGGGGAGTGGGGGGGGGGGGGGGGGGGGTTTGGGTGGTGGTATTATTGTGGTTTAGTGGTGTGTGACGTAGTGGTTTGGTGGTGTGGGCGGTTGGTTGGGGATGGGGGGGGGGGGGAGTTGTTGTTAGGTGGGTATTTAGTTTTTGCGACTCTTTGTTTCTTTTGGTGTGTTGTTTTGGGTGGGGGGGGTGTGGGACGGGGGGGTGGTTTGTGTGGTGTGTTCGTGTTTGTTTGGTTGCTGATGTTTGGTTTATGATTTTGGTTTTGTGATTTGATTTGTTTGGGTAGGTAGGGGGTTTGTGTTTGTGGGTTTTTTTTTGGTTTGTTTGTTTTTTGGTATTTGTTGTTTGTTTGTGGTGTTTCGGTTTTGTTGGGTGTTGTGGGGGTTTCTAGGATTTTGGGTGAGATTTTATGGATTGTTGTTTGTTGTTTGTTTGTTTGATTATTTCGTTGGGAAAGGGGCTTATTCTTTAATTGTATTTTATAATGCTCCATATAGGTAATGTGGGTGAGATATATATAATTATAATAAGATGAAGATATCATAAGAAAAGTAAAAAGTACGAGATAAATAATTAAAATAAAAAGTAATGGACTTAAAAAAAATTTAAGGAAATGAGAATTCTCAGTCAAATAAGTGAAAAGAATTAAATAGAGTATAAAAAGAAGGTAAGATGAATTCATAATAACAAAAGCGCATCGAAGATCTGCCCAGGGCAAAACCGCGAGGAGGTTCTATCATGTTCCCCCTTGCCCATGGTGGCCTTTAAGGTGCCGATGAGTTGTTCTCGGGGGTCGTATCCTTCAGCCTACCAAATTTGCTGAGAGAGTCAAAGACTCTCTTCTTTGGTAGCACTGTACGATTCAACACTAAATGGCATGTGAGTATATAGAGAGGAATGTTTGGCGCCATTCCGTTGGGATTGGCAGCAGTTGCTGTCATCGGATGGCCAATCCGAGCAAGATTGTTGTGGACTCTGTCTTGCTCCTCTAGCCTGACAAACTCCTCAAATAAATTTCGCGGCCTTAGCTGCGGTCCGCGAGGAGAGCTAACTTGACTGTTCGGCGGCTGCATGAGTGACATGAACTGAAATGAGAAGAGGCCAGTGGTTTATTTTACCCTCTAAACGCGACGCAACGTTCAAGTTGACTGATAAGCAGATTCAACTTATGATAGTATTCCGCCGTCCGAAGACTGCCCAGGGCAAACCGCGTGGTGGTTCTATTCATGTTTTGCCCCCTAGGTGGCCCTCTAAGAGAGCCGAATGGTTCGTTCTCGGGAGTAAATTGATGGGGGGTGGGGTTGAAGGCAGGCAAAGTTCAGCAAGAAAATGATATGCTATTAGAAATAGGATTACTATCTATTTACTTTTTCACCTTACCAAGGTTAGTCCTCCGTAGGCAGTCTCGCGGGTTCCTGATTGAAAATTGTGGAGATAGGATGCCCGCGCATTCTTAGTGTAGCGTGGATGGCATTTCTTGTTCGGATGTCCATGATAGCATACAATGCTTTCGTCCAGGTTTTATGGACGAGGGGACTTCGGCCGGCCAGATGGTTATCCGAATGAGGGATGTGGAACTCAAAAAACGATCCTTCATTCACACGTTCCCACTCATCCCTCATGCGCTCCAACTTCTACACGCCTGGCATCTCATCACCCCCGGCCGAGCACAGGTCTCTCCAACTCAACATGTCCTTCGCTCTCAACACACTCATCTCCTTATTCATGCTCTCAAACTTCGCTTCTGCCTCTCCCATTTTCCTCTCCGCAGCACTCGCCCTCTTCTCACACTCATCATTTTTTGTCTTCCAACACTCGCACATTCTCCTTCAACTCTTCACAACACGCCTCATACGGTTATTCTCATCTGCACACATCCTTACATTTCACCCTCCTTCATTTTTCAGCTCAGCTCAACCTACTCAACGTTCTCTCATTCACCTCTCCTCAAAACTTTCGTTAGCGATCTACCATACAATGCTTGCGCTTGCTGCGGGACACATGCTTCTTTTCCATGTCCTCATCCCACCGAGGCCGCCGACTGCTTCAGTTACACCACCACCCTTCACTATTGGGGAAGATGAGCTCTTCGGGGGGGTCGCTCTAATAAACAAATTTTGGTTACGCCGAGTGACGTGAGCTGTCTACTGCCTCACTCTACGGCCGCTCGCGAGCCTAGCATTTGAATACTGATGCCTCTTCATCAATCTCAAAATACTCGTCTCCGCAACGTGTCAGCCTTCAAACCGGCCACAGCATTATCTACCTCATGCGCCTCAGCATTCCCACCGAGACTGAGAAATCAGCTAAGCAAACTAGCATTGTCAACAACATTCCCCTCTTGCATGTTATCTTTATACTGTAGCAAAATCTGTCGATTAAGTCGACAACAATTTCGACTACTAATCTGCCACATTCCATCTGCGTAATAGCAAATCAGGTCACCAAACACCTCCTACAAACTCACCATGCATCCGATAAAACTCGGCTCTGCACAACAAACCAACAGCACCCTGCACTTCACCACAGGCAATCTAATTCAGGGATAAACCATGTGGTCGGGCCCCTGCTTCATTTGTGGTCCTGAGACCGTTTTCTCGGCGGTTGATTCGAACCGAATACGCACATTTTGATGTGAAATTTTTGGTTTTTGTCGTTATTGACCATTTTGGGTCGTTAAGAGATTTCTCGTTAACTGTATGTTAATGAAATTAGTATAAAGTTTTGATTCATGTAGTACAGTCATATTCCTAAAGCATTACACTTAGTCAGGAATTGAT